>VWYK01000458.1:5772-22472 GCA_013399775.1 Semnornis frantzii | reverse complement strand
TCAATAGTCCCTCCCCAGCCTTCCTGCAGCCCCCTTCAGATCCTGCAAGGCCACTCCAAGCTCTCCTGGAAGCCTTCTCCTCTGCAGGCTGCAGAGCCCCAACTCTCTCAGCCTGTCCTCACAGCAGAGCTGCTGCAGCCCTCTCAGCATCTTGCTGGCCTCCTCTGCACTGGCTCCAACACTTCCATGGCCTTCCTGTGCTGGGGGCTCCACAACTGCCCCCAGGACTGCAGCTGGGGTCTGAGGAGAGCAGAGCCAAGGGGCAGAATCCCCTCCCTTGCCCTGCTGCCCACACTGCTCTTGCTGCAGCCCAGCACACAGTTGCTGTCTGGGCTGCACTCACACTGCAGCCTCATCTGGAGCTTTTCCTCACCCCACACCCCCAGGGCCTGTTCCTCAGGGCTGCTCTCAGCCATTCCCCACTCAGCCTGGAGCTGTGCTTGGCATTGTGCCTGAAGGGGCAACACTAAACCATGTCCCTGAGTGCCAGGTTTGTTGTGTGCTTTAACACCCTCAGTGATGGTGACTCCAGCACTGCTCTGGACAGCCTGTGCCAATGTTTGGCAAACCTGTCAGTGAAGATTTAGGAAATATTTTTCCTAATATCCAGCCTGAACCTCTCCTGGTTCAGCTTGAAGTTGTTTCCTCTGGTCCTATCAGTTGTCATCGTGGAGCAGAGGCTGCCCCCTCCTCGCTCCAACCTCCCTTCAGGGAGCTGTAGAAAGCAATGAGGTGTCCCCTCAGCCTCTTCTCCATACTGAACACCCCCAGCTCCCTCAGCACCCCCTCACTGCCCAGGTGCTCCAGGCCCTTCTCCAGCCTCCTTGCCCTTCTTTGGACCTGCTCCAGCCTCTCAGTGTCCTTCCTGGAGTGAGTGGCCCACAACTGAACACAGCACTCAAAGTGTGGCCTCCCCAGTGCTGAGCACAGGGGGATGATGCCCTCCTGACCCTGCTGCCTGCAGTGTGTCTGATCCAAGCCAGGATGCCACTGTCCTCCTTAGCCACCTGGGCACTGCTCATTCATGTTTAGTCAACTGGCAACCACTACCCCCAGGTCCCTCTCCCAGGTTGCAGCTTTCCAACCACACATTCCCCAAGTCTGTAGCTCACCACAGGGTTGTTGTGACCCAGGTGGAGGACCTGGCACCCGTGGCATACAATCAGCCTCCCACCATTGGTCTTACCTGTCCAAAGCCTCAGTACCTTCTAGCAGATTGACACAGGCACCCAGCTTGGTGTCATCTGCAGACTCACTGTGTGTGCACTCAATGGCCTCATCCAGATCATTGATACTGAGGAGGACAGGCCCCAGTACTGAGCCCTGGGGGACCCCACTGGTGACCGGGCAGCAGGCAGATGCCCCTGGCACGAGCTCCAGTGCTGTGTGTGGACACTGATTCCTTTCCAGGCCTTCCCTGTCTGTCCTGAGTATTTTTCTGAGCTGGTCACCCCTTGCCCCATCTTGTGCTTCATTTGAGCACTCTTCCATCCAGGATGAAGATCATCAAGGAGAAGGCTCTGCCAGATATTGAGAACTATATGTTTGAGAATCACGACCAGCTTCGACAGGCAGCCACCGAGTGCATGTGCAACCTGGTGGTCAACAAGGAGGTAGCTCCCTGGGCTCCCCTGCCTGCCCCTGGGCACCCACTTGTGAGCCCCTGGGGCGAGGCACTCTGCAGGGTGGTCACAGGTTTGGGGTTCTCCAGGTGCAGGAGCGGTTTGTGGCGGATGGCAACGACCGGCTGAAGTTGGTGGTGCTGCTGTGTGGTGAGGACGATGAGAAGGTGCAGGTGGCGGCGGCTGGAGCCTTGGCCATGCTCACAGCAGCACAGAAGAAGCTCTGCACTAAGATGACTGAAGTGGTAAGGCCGTGGGGCTGCCCACTGGCAGCGTTGGCACGTCCTGGAGGGGGGGCCTGGCAGTGCCCCTCGGGAGGAAGGCGCAGTCCAGCAGCTCGATTGTGAGGAAGGTGATGGTGAAGCTGAGGCCTAGGGGTGCATGCTCCTGGTGCATCCCTGCACAGAGCACTCCAACCTGCCTTCTACCAGGCTCCAGCTTGAGGTGTTTCTAGGCAGCTGAGCCCCTCCTCTTGTGCAGGCTGCACACCCCCAGCTCCCTCAGCCTCTCCTCACAGGGCTGTGCTCCAGGCCCCTCCCCAGCCTTGCTGCCCTTCTCTGGGCACCTTCCAGCACCTCAACATCTCTCTTGAATGGAGGGGCCCAGAACTGGGCACAGCACTTAAGGTGTGGCCTGAGCAGTGCTGAGCACAGGGGTAGAAGAACCTCCCTGCTCCTGCTGCCCACACTGCTCCTGATCCAGCCCAGGATGCCATTGGCTCTGCTGCCCACCTGGGCACACTGCTGCCTCATCTTCAGCTCCTCTCTCCCAGCACCCCCAGGTCCCTCTCTGCCTGGCTGCTCTCAGCCACTCTGTCCCCAGCCTGTAGCACTGCTTGGCCTTGTTGTGGCCAAAGTGTAGAACCGTGCACTGAGCCTTGTTCAGTCTCATCCCCTTGGCCTCTGCCGACCCATGCAGCCTGCCCAGGTCCCTCTGCAGAGCCTCCTACCCTCCAACAGATCCACAGCTGCTCCTACCTTGGTGTCATCTGCAAACTCACTGATGCTGGACTCAATCCCCTGCTCCAGATCATCAGTAAAGACATTGAACAGGACTGTGCCCAGCACTGATCCCTGAGGCACACCACTGGTGCCAGCTGCCAGCTGGATGTGGCACCATTCACCACCACTCTCTGGGCCTGGCCCTCCAGCCAGTTCTTGACCTATCACAGAGTCAATCTGTCCAAGCCAGGAGCTGCCAGCTGTGGCAGAGGGTGCCACAGGCTTTGCTGCAGTCCAGGCAGAATAATGCTTCCTTCCCCTCAGAAGTGCCTTGCCAAGCTGACCTCCTTGGCTAAGGTATTCTTCAGTTATCTTCAGCATCTTCTCCCAGGTAAAAAGCGACAGGATGAGAGGAAATGGCCTCAAGTTGCACCAGGAGAGGTTTAGATTGGATACTGAGAAAAAATTCTTCACTGCAAGAATGGCCAAGCCCTGGGACTGGCTGCCCAGGGCAGTGCTGGAGTCCCCATCCCTGGAGGGTTTTCAGAGCCACGGAGATGTGGTGCTGAGGGCCATAGTTTAGTGGGGGTTTGGCAGTGCTGAGTTCATAGGTGGACTCTGTGACCTTGGAAGTCTTTTCCAACCTTCATGATTCTATGATTCCATGATTCTAATGATCTCTGTCTCTCCATTGAAGACCACCCAGTGGCTTGAGATCCTGCAGAGGCTCTGCCTGCATGATAACATGAAGGTGCAGCACCGAGGACTGGTCACTGCCTTCAACTTAATCAGTGCTGGCAAAGAGCTGGCAAAGAAGCTGGTGGAGTCAGAGCTCCTGGAGATCCTGACCTACATTGGCAAGCAAGAAGATAACCCCAAGCAGCAGGACATCATCAACATAGCACGGGATTGCCTCACAAAGTGCATGGATTATGGACTGATCAAACCTCTCTCTCGGGCATGAGGAAATGAAAAGCACCAAAAGGCTGAGTCAGGGGGAAAGAAGGCTACTGAGAAGTGTGGAAAAGTGAGAGCCAGGAGGAAAATCTGATGCCACTGTCAAGGCAGGAAATAGTCTGGGGACAACTTTGGAGGATCAGATATTGTACAAGGAATAGGGGAACATCTGCCTGAGAAATTTGGAAATTGCCCCTCTGAGTAATTCCCAGGGGGTGAAAACCCTTCCTTTGACCCCTTCAGCTGATAGTGATGAAAGCTTCAAGGCCCAGCTGCAACCTGGGTGGGTGTGTTGGTAATGGGGAGGGGGCCTGCTGGAAAGAAACTCAGCTGAGCTGAACTCTGTGCTGCAACCATCCACAGCTCCTGGCACTTCTGGAATTCCTTGCACTGCTGGAACAGGGAGGGTTAAACACCTTCTCTTCTGTGGCCAGGAAATAGGTTGGGCTTTTGCTGTGTGCTTTTGTGTTCATTTCTGGTCTTTCTAACAGCCTGCAGTGGTGTGCCAGAGGCTGCAGGACAAAATAAAGTCACTACCTTGTTCCACCTGGACTTTCTCTCCTGCTTTTACTAAGCAAAAGAAAACCCTAAGAGAGCTCCCAGCCTGGCATCAGACTGGAGGATTAATTTTACCTCCTTGCTAACTACCCAGCCCTGCTCAAATGAACACACAAAGTGGCCATGCCAAGGAGGTGGCACTAGCAGGGGAGGACCACACCAGGGTAGTGTTTGGCTCAACAAGGAGAGCTGAAAAGATCTCCTCTCTGGAGCAAGCAGAATGAGAAAGAAAGACAGCAGCTGGTCATCACCTTAGAGTTTATTATGCAGATGTAAATAGAACCTTGCTCAGCAGAGAGCTACAGGGAAATATTTGAGTCCACTGAGTGTCTGAAGGGATCCTCACAGCGCAGGCACAGCTCTGCCTGGAGCTGTGTGGTTATAGAATCATAGAATGGTAAGGTTGGAAGGGAGCTCAAAGCTCAGCCAGTTCCAACCCCCTGCCATAGGCAGGGACACCTCCCACTAGTACAGGTCACTCAAGGCCTCATCCAACCCAGTCCTGAACACCTCCAGGGAGGTTGTGGAGCACAGAATCACCCAACGTGATCTTTGACTGAGATTTTCATTAGAAAAAGAGTAAAGTAATATAAAGGGCAGTAAAATAATAAGGCTCTGGCTGAACTGGAGAGGAATACAGAAAGGTTGTATTTAAAAAACGTGCAGGAAAAGATACAGCACAGCAAACCCCACAGGAATGTAGGGGTGCTTAAAAAGCTTTTATGTCCTGAATGCAGCTTCTTCCTGCTTACTTACGAGACGTCTCTGCCGCTGGAGAAGGGACCTCGGCTCGGCTGAGGGCCGGCTGAAAGCAAAGGCACGCAAAGAGTGACAGCGCAGCGCTCCTTGTAGCAGTCCGGACAGCTAGGCTGGGCTGGGCTGGCCTTGTTGAGTTGCACTAGGTGGAACTGACTTAGAGCAGAGCAAGCAAGCACCGCCAGCTGCACCATCCCATAGCTCACAGCGGGCAGCGCCTGCACCGCGCCGCTGACTGCTCCCGCCCCGCCCCACGCGCTCCCATTGGGGATTGGCCTCCGGGGGCGGGGCAAAGGCAGCTCCGCTTCGGCGCGGCTGGGCCTGGAGGAGCGGCGGCGCAGTCCGGCTGCACCTTCCCCTTCCTCACCGCGGGAAGCTCCCGCCCCGCCCCCCGCGCTCCCATTGGGGATTGGCCTCCGGGGGCGGGGCAAAGGCAGCTCCGCTTCGGCGCGGCTGGGCCTGGAGGAGCGGCGGTGCGGTCCGGCTGCACCTTCCCATTCCTCACCGCAGGAAGCTCCCGCCCCGCCCCGCCCCACGCGCTCCCATTGGGGATTGGCCTCCGGGGGCGGGGCAAAGGCAGCTCCGCTTCGGCGCGGCTGGGCCTGGAGGAGCGGCGGCGCAGTCCGGCTGCCCCTTCCCATTCCTCACCGCGGGAAGCTCCCGCCCCGCCCCACGCGCTCCCATTGGGGATTGGCCTCCGGGGGCGGGGCAAAGGCAGCTCCGCTTCGGCGCGGCTGGGCCTGGAGGAGCGGCGGCGCAGTCCGGCTGCCCCTTCCCATTCCTCACCGCGGGAAGCTCCCGCCCCGCCCCACGCGCTCCCATTGGCTGTTGGCCTCCGGGGGTGGGGCAAAGGCAGCTCCGCTTCGGCGCGGCTGCGCGACCTGAGGTGTGCGTTGGGCAGAGCGGGTTGAGGACTGGGCCGAAGAGGCTGTGGGGGTTGGCTGAGGGAGCGGAGATGATCCCTGACCGAGGGAGGACACCCGAGGCTGAAGAGTGTGGGGAGAAGAAAGATAACTGGAGGTGAGAGGGTTATTTAGGGACTGGAGGGGTGCAGAGGGCATATCTTGGGGCAGGGAAATGAGCAGCGCTCGGATAGGGCATGGGGGTGAGGGGGCTTGGGTGGACAGCAGTGGTGGGAGGAACTGGGGTTAAGACCTGCAAGAGGCCTGGGGTGAGAACGTAGGGAGAGAGGTGGGAAATAGGGTGCAAGTGGGTGGCTCGAGGGAAGGGCTGGATCCAAACAGGCCTGTGCAGCCTTGGGGAGCCACTGACCCGAGCGACATTTGCAGGTGTGACAGGTTTTGGCCTCTTGTTTTGCCTGGTCCCAGCTCTCCTGAGCGGTTTGCAGTCCCAGCTGATGAGCAGTCTGCCCTAGCTGCAGCTCGGTCCTATCGGGCACGCCGCCCTCCTCCCCTGCCTTGCTGCTCTGCTCAGTGTGCTCCAGGGCATTCCTGTCTGTGACAGTAGGAGGTGACAAACCAAACCCTTCCTTCGTGGATGAGGGGAAGAGGTAAAGCCTTTATCTGCTGCAGGCTGATCAGCCAAAGCCTTAAGTGATGGCTGTGCTCATGCCTGCTGGGGTGCCAGTGCTGGGGCAGGGGATGAAGAGGTGATTTGCTGGCTGAGGTGAAGGTATTTGGGAAAGGAAGTGGAGAGGTTTGGCCTGTGTTACACCACCACCATGGTTTTGTCTCTCATACAGCTGAACATAGCAGCTCTAGAGAGAGCTCATCCGTGCTGCTGGTGCAAGGTACCATCTCCTCCACGCTGCCGTGCCACAGAGGTGGGTATGGGAAGGTAGAAAGAGCAACTTGGAGCTCAAGTTCGTAGTTTTGTGGCAGTCACTCTTGCATCAGCTTCCAAGGCACAGTCTGTCCTGCAGCTTCCACTGCAAAGTCTGTCCTGGAGAAAGGAAAATTAATCCAGAAGCCAAGTTAATCTGTTTGATGGGGGTGGGGAGGTGGCTCTGGCTATGTTTTGCTTCTCCAGGAATACAAAGCTTTGAGCTCTAAATTCCTGACATGGGAGCAAGCTCTCTATGGAGTGGAGGGCAATGGACTGCTGAAAGCAATGATGAGTGAAGTATAGTCTGAACTGGTATTGCTGAGACTCTGTCTTTGCTCTGACCAGGGCATGATCACTTAATCTTCTCTCTGAGCTGATTTAAGCTAAATTCATCTGGAGCCAATAGCTTTGGTGCTGCTTGAAACTTTTTGGTGTACCCTAAAAATGTTACAGGGGAAAAA
The DNA here is from genome assembly GCA_013399775.1 of Semnornis frantzii. NCBI lineage: Eukaryota > Metazoa > Chordata > Aves > Piciformes > Ramphastidae > Semnornis > Semnornis frantzii. Next base: position 15,392 of record VWYK01000458.1, on the reverse strand, counting down.
AAATAGAAATAAGGACTTGTAGCAATTTCTTTTACCAGAAGAAAACAAAACCCTTGATTTTTGGAGAGTGGTTGCCTGGTTTTGTGTATCCCACTGCAGTGCTGACTTTAGTGCTGAGCTTGCAGGTAGAGGAGTTTTTTGGTTTTCCTCTTGTGTCTTATGAACTCCAGATCCTCTACCACTGCATCATCCCTTTTTGTACATGGAGTCTGAGCTGCCTGGCCTGTGGACACCTCATAAGCAGCTGGTTCAGCTGTGCTCTCATCCAGTGACTGCCAGCTTGGAGGTAGGAGTGGGTTTGGAATTTAGTTGGGTGCTCTGCTCTGGGTGAAGTGCAGCCTTTTCAGGGGCTGGGCTCATCATGCAGTGGGAAAAAATCAGGAGCTATGCTCTGATCTCATCTCTGTTCTCTTCCAGGTCTCGTGGGCAGCTTTACGTTCACTTCTCTCCTCCTGAGCAGGAGCTTCTGTGGGGAGCCTGTACTTAGGGGTAGAACTCTGATGCTCTTCTCCTAATGGGAGAAACCAGGTGGTTGGGAGCTCAGAGAACACCTAAGGAGCTAACTCATTGCTTTTGAGTGTGTCTGATGAGTCATGGCTGTGGCTTGGGGTCACTGAACATTTGCTAGAAGACTTCCTGTCAAGGACTAGGCCTGAGATGCCTGCTGGATGGGTGACAGAAGTGTTTGATGAGCACTTCTGCCTTCCCAAAGGGAAGAGAACAGGAATAAGGGAGAGAGACTGATGGGTTGGGAAAGAAACTAAACCAGCTGGGATGGAAAGAAAAACAATCCCACAAAATAGAGACAAAGAGAAACAAGCCAATATGGAACCCAACCCCTGATGGTAGTAGAGGGTCACAACTGATGCTGGGGGTAGGCAGTTTGGAAGTTTCAGGCTGAACTCAGCAGCAGATGGAAACCAGATTCAGGAGCTGGCTTCTGGAAATGGACTCAGAAACACACAGATTGGGGTGGAAGGTAGAATGGACAGAGTCCTCATCAGACACAGGCCACTGAAGGAGAGACTTGGTCTGCTCGGGAGCACATCTCAGGCAGAGCCTTTTTGCAGCCCAGCCCTTGGCAGGATCTCTCCCCCTCAGCTTCTTCCTGGTAACAGCAGCCCCTGGCTGTGCAGATCTGCCCTGAACTGCAAAAGGTGCTTCAGTAAGAAGAGACTCAGCTGGGCAGTGACAGCACTGAGCAGAACTGGTTCTGGTCTAGCTCACACTAGGACACTGGCACTTGAGTTCCAGCAGTGATAGGCAGCTCCAGGGCTGCTATAATGTAATTGTAATAAGCTAGAGGAGGAATGTCTGTGTGATACCTGACTGTACAGAAATCACCAAATTGTAAGCCCAAAGGGTGGTTTAATAAAGGTGGTGTTCTATGAAGAAAATACATCTTTTATTTGCTATCTTCAGTACATCATAAAGTTACAGATTGCTTTGGGTGGGAAGGGACCTTTCAAGGCCATCCAGTCCAACCCCCTGCACTCAGCAGGGACATTTGCAACTAGAGCAGGGTGATCAGAGCCACAACCAACCTGACCTGTAATGGTTCCAAGGATGGAGCAGCTCCCACCTCCTGGCAACCTGGGACAAGCTCTCTACCCTCAGTGTCAAACATGTCTGCCTTCTCCCCACTCTCAATCTCCCTCTTTCAGTCCAAACTCATCAAACACTTCTATCACCCATCCAGCAGCCAAGGATCACCCCTTGGCCCCTAGAAAAAGTCTGTTCCCAGCTTTCTGATCTCTTTCAGCCCTGAAAGGTCACCAGAAGGTCTCCCTGGAGCCCTCTTCACGGTGAACAAGCCCAACTCTCAGGCTGGCCTCACAGCAGAGGGCTTCCAGCCCTCAGCGTTGCTGTGCCCTTCTCTGGCCCTGCTCCAACGTGTCCCTGTCTGAGCTATGCTGAGGACTCCACAAGTGGCCCCAGCACTGCAGGGGGGTGTGTCTCAGTAGAGGGACAGAATTCCCTCCCTTGTCGTGCTACCCACGCTGCTGGGGATCAGCCCAGGACAGGCTGGGGCAGGGCTGGCAGCACTCAGTGCTGGCTCATGTTCAGCTTTTCGTGTCTCAGCACCCTAAGTCCCTACCCACAGGGCTGCTCTTCATCCCCAGCCTGGATTGATACCAGGGGTTGCCCTGACCCAGGCACAAGATCTTGACCTTGGCCATGTTGAACCTCATGAGGTTCACACATCCCCACTTCTCCAGGTCACTGGATGGATCTCCCTCAGCTTGCTGTCATCTGCAAACTAGCTGAGGGTGCCTTGATCTTAACATATCACTGATGAAGATACTGAACAGTACAGACCCCTGAGGGGACACCACTTGTCATCCATTTCCACCTGGACATTGAGCTGGTGACCACCACCTTCTGGCTGTGAGCAATTATGGCTTTAATAACACAGCTACAGCTCAAAGATCCATCAGGACAACCTTACCACAACTTGGCAGTGGGTCAGGAACCTCTGAAGCACCACCAAGCTCCAAGGAGCTCCAGAGCTCACCGATGAGCTGCAGCGGTTGAAAGCCCTCCCGTGGCATGTAGGAAAGGGGCAAACTCAGGCTGAATGCCAGGCAGCTGCTGGCCTGGGGGGTTGTATCTCTGGGAGCACAGGGCAGAGGCCCTTCAGCTCTCGGGGGAGTAGAGTTTGATGAGGTGCTGCAGCTCGGTGGCGTAGCCTGTGACGGGGCAGCGCTGGTGGGTCTTGACGTAGCTGTAGGCGCAGCGGTAGCAGAACACGAAGCCAGAGGTGGACAGGGCCGTGGCGTTGACGCGGATCTGACGGCAGAGAGGGCAGACACTCTTCAGCTTGGGCAAGAGAGCTGAGGCGGCCCCGTGGTCCAGGTGCACTGGGGGTGGAGGGGTGGGGAGTGCCGTCAGAGATTTGACGGCCTCCTGGTTTTCCGAGGAGTACCACCAGTCCAGGAACTGGAGGAAGAAGACACTGACAGACAGCCCAGTGGACAGGGAGAGGGCAATGCCACCCAATGCCTTCCTTGCTGCTGACTGCACTCGAGCTTTGATGCTGTTAAAGTGAGAGAAGGCACAAAGAAATTGTTACTGCTGTGCGCCTTTGCCCAGCTGCAAACCACAGCCAAAAGGACTGGGGGAGCTAAGTTCAGGATTGCAGCATGGTGAGGGTTGGAAAGGATCTGTGGGGATTATCCAGTACAACCCCCTGCTAAAGGAGGGGCACCCACAGCAACTTGCCCAGGAGCACAATGCCCATGTGGCTTTGGAATCTCTCCAGGGAAGGAGACTTCACAACTTGCCTGGGCAGCCTGCCCCAATGCTCCCAGCACCCTCTAAGTCACAGCTTCATACAGCTTCTTAATGCTGAGGAAGTTGGCCAATGTATTCCATGTTTGTAATGAGGCATCTGCTAGGGGATTTCTCTCACTGAGCTTTAGGAAGGCTTCAAGTTATGGTTGGTTTTGAAGTCTATACTGTAAGAATTTGAACTGAAGGGACATGGACCACAGATCCTTGTTTTGACCCCATTAAGCACGGTCACAACAAGCTGCTCCTCAGCCAAATCAAAGGGCAAAGTTCCAGTCCTCTCAGCTATGATGCTGCAGTCCAGTTCCCTTGTTAGAGAAGTTCAGGGGAAGAATGAATAGAATCAAGATTGCAGTGTCCAAGAAGACCTTCAAACACTGCAATATCATTACCACAGAATCCTGTGCAACTAACCCCTGCTACTTCTTCCCTTACTGACACTAACAAGACTTTTTTGGATCACATTTTGCTGACACTGAAGTTCACCACGAAGAACTTTCTGAAGAACCAGGCAGGTTTGCTCACAGCATCACCTTTAAATCAACACCCCCAGAAAAAAACCCTGGAGAGCAGCAGCAAAGGCATGTCCCAACACACCTGAGTGCCTGACTCGAGGGGGCTACAGCCGATCTCTTCTGCAGGGCCTGGATGTCCTCTGCAGTCAGCCTGATAAGGCGCACGCCAGCCAGCCTCAGCAGGGGTGAGTGATGCTGAGCTTTCCCGAGGATGTAGCACAGCTGCTGGATCAGGAACCAGCCCTCCCAGGTCATGTTCACAAAGGGGTAGGCAGCCAGAAAGGCTCTGTAAAAGCGTTTCCAGGCCGACGACGGAGGGTGGATGGAGTACTCATCCTCATCCCTCAGGCTGGACACCAGTTTCTCCAGCTTTCCTTTCAGGTAAGGAACAAGAACCAGCAAAAGGAGAGACTTCCAGTGCTGCCTCTTTGGCAGGCCGGCAGTGGCCAGCGGTTGGTGCTTGCAGTCTCCCAGCGGTATCCTCTTCAAGCTGTAGAAGTTCTCGGAGAAGGAGGCGCTGCACCTGGCCAGGCAGTGCTGCTGCAGCAGCAAATCCAGCACGACGTAGACCTCATCGAACCAGTACCAGAGAAAGCCGTACCGGCCAGGGTTAGACTCAGCAAGCACCTGTGGGAAGGGACACAAAACAGGGAACCGCAACACGCTAAACCGCAGCAGCTACAAACGTCTGCCTCGGGCTCATGCAGTGAGGGTCCCGCTGCCACAGTTCTGCCTAGAGGAGCAGTCGGGTCCCTTCCTCCCCTTCCCTAGCCCCAGGCCTCGCCCCTACCTTGACCAGGTGCTGCAGGGCGGGTTTCACGGCAGCCATCAGGCTGTCTTGCGCCACCGCCTCGAAGATGGAGGGTCGGTCATCGCCGGCCGAGGCGGCCGTCAGGTGAGCGCCCAGCTCCGCCATGGTGCCGCCTGCGCTCCGCCCCGTCGCCAGGGGGAGCACCCACCCCGCAGGGCACTCACCTGGCGCAGCGGAGCTCCGCCCCAGGAAGCGCCGCACGGGGGGCGCTCTGTCTTCTCCTTGCCGCCTCTATGGTGTCAGGAGGGGCCGTGCTGGGCGGGGAGGGTTTGTTCTCGCGAGCCCGCCTGGGGCCGCCTCAGCTGCTTCCGGTTCCGCCGCCGCCCACACAGCGGTGTCCAGCCTGTGCCGCGAGTGGGGTCGGTGAGTAGGGGGGCAAGGAGGAGCTGGAGTAAGGTGGGGAGGGGCACAGGTTCCTCAACTGGGAGGGAAGGAGCTGGGAGGAACTATAAGGGGAGTGGGGATAGGGTGGGGAGGTGCACTCGTGAGGACCTGAGAGGAGGTGAGGGGTCTGGTGAGGCACTGGGAAGGGGGCTGGGGTAGGTCGGGAAGGGGCTTGGGGTGGAATTAGGAGGAGCTGCTGAGAGGAGGTGAGCAGCCGTGGTGCGTAGTAGGAGGGGAAACTGAATTATGGTGGAGAGGAGATGAGGAGTGATGGTGGAGTGTGCGAGTAGGGTAGAGGGAGTCGCTGGTGAGGTAGTGGGAGAGAATGGAGGATCCCTGGGAGGGCTGAGTAGTTGGGAGGGAAACCGGCAGTGAGAGATAGGGACGGCTATGGGAGGAGGTTGGGAGGGCAGTTGGTAGAGAAGGGGATGCTGGGGAGTAGGCTGGCGCTGGGAAGGGAAGTGAGACGGGAACGAGCAGAGGAAGCTGCTGGGCAGGGATGGAAGCTGAAGCACTGGGGTGGGCTGCTGGGCTGGGGATTCCAGGGAGGAAAGTTGGCATTGCTGAGGAGTGCCTCTACAACTGGAGGGTACTGGGAGAGGTCTGGGGGTGCTACTGGTGGGGGAAGGCTTGGTGGGCAAAGGATGTAATAGGGAGAGGTCCCTGGGAGGGGGGGTGTGTGGCTGCTGCAGCTGTAGGTGATGGAGGAGCTGCAAGTCCTGCTGTGGGCTGCAGCTGGAGGCGTGTGGCATTGGAGGGACTGGTGGCAAAGCTGGGATGGGGCTGTGAGGAGGTGATAAAATCCACAGAATGTTTGCAAGTGAAATGGCAATCAGCCTCAGGGGTGTTTGCTGTCCAGGAGGGAAGCAAATGGCTGTCACAGCACATGCCAACAGGGCTGTGGGTTTCCGAAGATGCTGCTTCCTCCCTGCCAGCTGCCTTTGGCTGCTGTCTTTAGTTTCTTGGTGCTAAGTGGCTCTGAGCCACACTTGGGCCATTGTGTGGCCCCTCAAGAGGCTTTGTAGGTGAAATGGGTGCAGAAAAGGGTGGAGTGTAAGGCAGGTCAAGCTGAGGATCCTGTTAGAGATTTAGGAGTTCAGTGCTGGATGGTTTCAATACTGGATCAGTAGTGAGGCCTTAAACTGTCCACATTCCTGTTTGCATCTCTGGTGGGAGCTGGTCAGGCTGCCATGGGTGAAAGCAGATGTTGGTTAGACATAGCATCCAGTTTTCAGTGTGGTTTTGGGCTGAGGAGGGGCTCCTTAGTCTTTTCCTACAATCTTATTTTTGGTTCAGTCTACATTTAAATGTCAAACCAATGCTTGTAACATTAGGCATTGCTCGAGCTCCTGGGGAGCCTCCTCTATTGCATCTCTTCTTGCTTGCTGGGATTGGAACAGGGACCTTTTGCTGTCAGCTTGAACACTTCTGATCTGTTTCCTCCTTAGCCAACGGTGGATGTAGAACAATAGGAAGGAGGGGGTGTAGATTTCCTCCTAAAAACCCAGGAGTGTTTGTGATGTTGCTGTAATTCCTCTTGGCTCTCTTCAGTGTGCAAGAAGCTGGCTTTTTCTGGAGTTAAAACATGTGCTGTTTGGCTGGCTGGGCTGTTTTGGCCTTCATCTGAGTTTGCTTGGTGGGTGAGATAATCATGCTGCTAGCAAGCTGGCTCTGGGCACCGTGCAAAGCAAGCTCTGACATACACAAAGCAAAACTCTGCGTGCTCAGGAGATAGAGACCTTTTTATTTCCCCTTGGTGCACTTGCAGTGTGGTGCTTTAGCTTTTTGACCTAAGTCAGATCTTTATGTCCATCAAAAGAGGCTGCAAAGTCACCCTGCTGAGTGTAGCATTGTCAAAGGAGTTTCTGTAATTCTCCAGGTGATGTGAAGTCAGAAAAAGTCCTCAGCAATCACCTCTGAAATCCAGAAAGGGCTTTTCCTCTTTGTAACTGCGTGCAGCTGGGCTGGTATTTATGGTGGATTGTTTTGGCTTGGGTTGTTGTTTGGTTTTTTTCCCCACTCCTGGATTTTTCTCTATAATCTGCTGCTCTGGCCACGGGGGCACCCATCTGGGACTGACTCAGGTTGGCAAATCCACATCTAATGCACACAGAGAACAGGGAGGATCGTTCAGTGCCTGGCCCTGTGCCAAATCACTCTTGTTGAGGATAACATTTAAGTCATCTTTGGAGCAGGGCTGAAGTACAAATCGTCTTGCAGCTGAGGGTGGGCTCTAGTTTTGATTATAAAACAAGACCCACACCAGCAACTGCTTCTGTGCTGCTGGAATTGGTCTGCTGGAAGGGTTGTAGTGTTGTGGCTCATGTGGTTTTCCCAGCCCAGTCTCTTCCTTTTGGAAGGAGGGCAAAGCTCTCCCACAGGAGGAAGGCACAGCCAAGTGTAGTGTCCAGAGAAGGGCTGGAGCACCTCTCCTATGAGGATAGGCTGAGAGAGTTGTGGTTATTCAGTCTGGAGAGGAGAAGGCTCTGAGGAGACCTTTTTGTGGCCTTCCAGTATCTGAAGGGAGCTACAAGAAAGCTGCTGAGGGACTTTTCAGGATGTCAGATAGTGACAGGACTAGGGGGAATGGAGCAAAGCTGGAGGAGGGAAGGTTTAGATTAGACATTAGGAAGAAGTTCTTCAGCATGAGGGTGGTGAGAGACTGGCACAGGTTGCCCAGGGAAGTGGTGGAAGCCTCATCCCTGGAAAGTTTTGAGGCCAGGCTGGATGTGGCTCTGAGCAACCTGATCTAGTGTGAGGTGTCTCTGCCCATGGCAGAGGGGTTGGAACTGGCTGATCCTTGAGGTCTCTTCCAACCCTGACAATTCTGTGGTAGTTTGCTTTCCAAGCCTGGCAGGAGCAGAAAGGGAGAGAAATCAACCCAAACCTGGGATTGGTGCCTAACTGGGAGGAGATGGTAACCTTGCAGGCCTGGGGCAGGCAGGGGCTGTGGGGAGCAGGGCTGAGCAGCAGCTTTGTTCTCATCTGGTTGCTTGGCAGTTGGACAAGGTTCTGCCTGCTCTGCCTTGCCATGCTGTTGGTAGGAATGGTGGCACTGCCCCTCAGCTCCTGCTGCTGGGAATTTAGCTGCTGAGGTGTTGGAATGACTGGGGTGGGTAGGAGGGAACCAAAAAAGGATGGTAGTGGGGTTGGGGTTGGTTAAAAATGAGGAAGGAAAGCATTAAGGACCAGCAAGCTGGTTGCACTGCTGGGCAGGGCTGTGGAGTGCAGAGCCAAGCTTGTCCTGCTGCTGCTGAGCCAGCAAGACCTCCGAGGTTTGGAGGCAAGACAGGCAGCAGTTAGGGAACAGCTGCTTTGCTGGTAGGATTTAAGGTCATAGAAGGGCAAAAAGAAGCAGCAGAGAGAGAGGGCACACACACATGCATGCTTTTTGGGTCGCTGGTTCTTGGTGCTGCTGCAGGCTGATCCAAACCTCTGCCCACTCTGTGTTTCTCAGCTAACTGCTTGAAAACTGTTAGGGTCATGTTTGCCAGAGCTGGCAGCTGTAAGAACAAGCTGTGGCTCTCCAGGGGTGTTTGGGCAATCCCTGTCTTCTGATTTCCTTCTGAGGGCCAGGCCAAGTGCTGCTGAGACCATTCCTGCAGCTCTCTCTGGCCCAGGAGCATTTTTTGGTCCTGTCCATGGCAATGCAGCACTGAAGGAGGTGTGGGTGTGTCTCAGAGGTGGGATGCAGCTCCCTGCACGGGAAGGTTGCACAGTCAGGCTGCAGAGGGCTGCCAAGCAATGGATTGCCTGCTTGAAAAACCTGCTTTGTGTCTCCTGGAAGGGAAAGAACTGGAAGGGCCTCCGGGTGGGGACTGCGAGTGGGGTTGGTTTGTTCCTTCCGTGGCGATGCAGCACAGGGAAGCCTCGTTAGGGGGAGGTGACAGCTTCCTTTGTCTGAGCTGCCAGTGCAGACAGGGAGTGTGCACTGCCTTCTCTGCCAAATGCAGTGGTGTCCCCAGGGAGGGGACAGCTGCAGAGAGCTGCTGATCATAAGGAGTTAAAAACTGCTGCTTCCTCAGCCCCAGGCCGTTGGGGCTCTCTCTGGCTGCTGTTCATCCACGCCCTGGCTTTGCCAAGTGGCAGCAGCAGCAGCAGGTGCAGAATGGACATTGTGAAAGTTGTGCCTGTGGATGTCAAACATTTGCTGCTTCCCCTGCCTTGCACACTCCCCAGCTGCCCTCTATTTGAGCTCTGGCCCTGCAGGCTGGGGGTTGCCAGCTCGCCAGCCTCTCTGACCACTCTTTGGGGTTTTTTTTCTCTTACTCTCAGGTGCTTTAAGGAGGTGGAACCATGACGGACTCCAAATACTTCACCACCAATAAAAAAGGTCAGTGTGGAGCTGGTGCTGGTGGATTGGAGGTGGTGGGTGGCTATTTTTACCCAGCTTTTCCAACTGCATGCAGAAGAACTTGTGCTTTTCTCTTAGCTCTGTCCCTGTTTCTCCTCTTAATCATCCAGGGAGAAACTTCCAAAGTAGGCCACGTGGTGCCAAAAGACAAAACTCCTGCACAATACCATTTAGTGATGCACAAAATGACCCAAACTGCTGCTTTGGCAAGGATCAGAGAACACAGCATTGGGGTTTGAGAGCAGACCTGGTCAGAGATGGAGTT
>VWYK01000452.1:0-12861 GCA_013399775.1 Semnornis frantzii | reverse complement strand
AGGCTGCTATAAGGTCTCCTGTGGGATATGATGGATGTTTTCTCTGTATAATAAGCTCTGGTTTAGGTTGACATTGTAATGGAGTTATACCACATTTAGGGTACCAGAACAACTACCTGAAGGGAGAGTGTAAAGAAGCCAGAGTCAGGCTATCGACTCCTTCCCTGGAGACACTCAAATGCTCTCGTCATGGTTCTGCACAACCTGCTCTGTATGTGGCATTGCTTGAGTGGGGAGGTTGGACCAGATGGCCTCCAGAGGTGCCTTCTAACTTCAGCTATTCCATTGTTCTGTGAAATATCCCCTGCACTTCTCTTACTATGTTCGGCAGGTAGAGCAAGTTAATAATAAGCACATGAAACTAGAGAATACAGTCAAACTAGAGCAGACTGTATTTAGACTGGCTGTTAGGAACAAGTTCTGCACCATCTGGGTAGTAGGACACTAGAACAGGTTGCCCAGGGAGGTGGTTGAGGCCTCATCCCTGGAGATATTCAAGATGAGACTGGACAGGGCTGTGGGCAACCTGATCTAGCTGAGGATGTCCCTGCTGAGTGCAGAGGGGGGTGGACTGGATGAGCTTTGGAGGTCCCTTCCAGCCCAACCCATTCTATGATCCTATGAAGGTATTAAACCCAGACATAATTCAGTAGGTTATTAGGTAAGTAGAGGTCAGACTCACCTTTCATTATTGGTATGAAGAGGCTCATATGAGGTCTTGAACTCTGAAATATGTAGTTTCTCAAGCTTGAGAGGAAATCTGCATCTGTGGAGTACTACTGTAATTATTTCTTTTAACCTCACACCATGTATGGCTTTTGTGTTTGTTTTCTTTCCATGAAAGGTCAATGTGAACCGATCACTCTGGAACTCTGTATGAACTTGCCTTACAACTATACTTACTACCCAAACTACCTGGGCCACAGAACACAGAAGGAAGCCTCTATCAGCTGGGAGTCTTCTCTTTTCCCAGCCCTGGTTCAGACCAACTGCTACAAGTACCTTATGTTTTTTGCCTGCACAATCTTGGTGCCAAAATGTGACCCCCACACGAATCAGCGGATCCCACCGTGCAGGTACTGTGATATTTAATTCATGACTGACTCAGTTTTCTCTTTCCATTGAAGATGTCAGGGATTTTGCTTTGGAATTTCCTAGCAAAAGGTAGAGAACTTTATTTTATGTAATCATTAAGTGAAATTCATTACAGATCTCTGATCAGCATCTGAAGTATTCATACAAGGGGAGGAACAGCACTTCAGTAATTTCCACAGTTTATATATTGTGAATGGAGGAGCAGACTATTTCAGTTGAAAGAGATCTACAATGATCACCTAATCCAACAGCCTGACCATTTCAGGGCTGAGCCTTGATGATCTGAGAGGTCTTTTCCAACCAAACCAACTCTGTGATTCTGTAAAGGGCATTATCCAAGTGCCTCTTAAACTTGGGGCATCAATCACCTCTTTAGGAAGCCTATTTGACCACCTCTGTAAGGAAATGCTTTCTACAGTCCAGTCCAAACCTGTTCCTTGATCCATCAAGTCTGAGTTCAAATTTTGGAGAGTACTCTTCATTACTGATAAGCCATTGGCAATATTAGCCCAGGTCTGGTGGAATAATCTTTGAAACTACGTGTATGTTGAGGTCTCACTGAGGACAAATGCAGTTGTATAGGTGAAGAACTTAGGGAATAAACTCAGTAATTTCTGTTTCCTTCTGATGCCAAACTGTCTTTGCTACAAATTGGTTCTCCAAGGTGCTGAGCAGCCTCTGGAGATTTCTAAGTTTTACAGCATTGTGATAAGACCTCTAAAGTCCCTCCCAACCGAAGCCATTCTGTGATACATTAACCTAATAGAGATTACACTGCTTATTTAAACAGTCTCCAGCTGAAGTCTCCAGTTCAAGACCAGGTTGGATGAGGCCTTGAGTGACCTGTGCTAGTGGGAGGTGTCCCTGCCTATGGCAGGGGGTTGGAACTGGATGATCCTTGAGGTCCCTTCCAACCTTACCATTCTATGATTCTATGAATTTGGTGGTGTTTCACAACCATGACAGAAGTGTGTGAAGAATAATTGTGGTCAAATCTTATGCCCTTTATGTGCTGGCATCAATTTAGGTGTCTCATGTATTTCAGTTGGGAAGGTAAAGAGATACTTAACTGAAAAATATCCTTAATGTTCTTTAAAATGTGCTGGACTGAATTCCATTGCTGATGATTATACATGTGTATGCTACATGGGTTTTTAAACTTAGACTCATAGAATCAGTCAGAGTTGGAAGGGACCACAAGGATCATCCAGTTCCAACTCCCCTGCCATGGGCAGGGACACCTCACACTAGATCAGGCTGCCCACAGCCTCATCCAGCCTGGCCTTAAACACCTCCAGGGATGAGGCTTCCACTACCTCCCTGGGCAACCCCTTCCAGGCTCTCACCACCCTCATAGAATGGTTATGTTGGAAGGGACCTCAAAGATCATCTAGGTGAAGAACTTCTTCCTAATGCCTATTTATTTCTCCTACCAAGAAGAGGCAGATTCTCTGCTTTGCATTATCTACTCTTCACAGGATCACAGGATGTTAAGGGTTGGAAGGGACCTCCAGAGATCTTCAACTCCATACTCCCTGCCAGAGCAGGACCAGGTCACACAGGAACACATCCAGACAGGCCTTGAAAGGCTCCAGAGAAGGAGACTCCACAACCTCCCTGGGCAGCCTGTTCCAGTGCTCTGTCACCCTTATAGTCAAGAAGTTCTTCCTCATGTTGAGGTGAAACTTCCTGTACTGTAGTGTATATCCATTGCCCTTTCTCTTATCCCAGGGTGCAACTGAGAAGAGTTTGTCCCCTCCCTCTTGTTATCTGTTAACTCATTAGGTTGATTCCTACGCAGCAGCACAGTTGAGATTTGACTGAGAAGCAAACAAAGCAGCCTGTTAGCAAGATATTCTGTGAGACTTCATGTAAGAACAAGAAGGAATATAAAAGAAACCTCCAAGTACCAAATGCTCTCCCAGCAGTATTGCAGTGAGCTTCCATATGCACTGTGATGGGCACTGCTTTGAAGATGGTTTCCATTTTAGTTCTCTCACCACAAGCTGACAACTAAATGGCTGGATTAGCTTTTGGAAAAGGTCAGCTTTGACCAAGGGTCTGTGTGGGGAGAGAACACAGAACAGAAACGGCTTAGAACTCTCATTTAACAAGATCAAAACTTTCAAATGGGTTCATCCTATTGTTGGGTTTGGGGTTTTGACATGGGTAAATGAAAGTGCTGGCATCCAGAATGGTGAGGGTACAAAGCAGGGTGAGCCAATGGTTTGGATATTCAGGAGGATGTAAAAGCAAAGGGAGAGTCTGTAACTGTACCATGGTTAAGTGGCGTCCAACCATTCATCCATTTCTTCCATCTGCTTGACTTACTGGCATCAAAAAAACACTGAGTCCTCTTCATGGCTGTTCCCCCATCAGAAAATGAACTTTAAGAAGATTAATAATGTATTGTTTTCTCAGAAGAGCATAAAATAATTGATCCTAAATGGATATTTGCTCAGTTTTCGTCACTGTGTTTCTCAAAGCTCATTGCTGGGGGAAAACAAAAAACTGAAGGAAACTGGGGAAAAAAAGGAATGGGTGGGGTCCTGCATTGAATAATTTTCATCCTATAGGCTGAATGATGAATGGTTGGAGACCAACTCTGAGGAAAAGGACCTGGGGGTCTGGGATGATGAAAAGCTCAAGCTGAGGCTGCAGTGTGAGTGCAGCCCAGACAGCAACTGTGTGCTGGGCTGCAGCAAGAGCAGTGTGGGCAGCAGGGCAAGGGAGGGCATTCTGCCCCTTTGCTCTGCTCTCCTCAGACCCCATCTGGAGTCCTGTGTGCAGTTCTGGAGCCTCCAGCACAGGAGAGACCTAGGAATATTGGAGTGGGTCCTGAGGAGGCCATGAAGATGCTCAGAGGCCTGCAGCAGCTGTGCTGTGAGGACAGGCTGAGAGAGTTGGGGCTCTGCAGCCTGGAGAAGAGAAGGCTTCTAGGACACCTTGGAGTGGCCTTCCAGGATCTGAAGGGGACTCCAGGAAGGCTGGGGAGGCACTACTGACAAAGTCTTGTAATGCCAGGACAAGAGGCAATGGGTTTGAAGTGGCAGAGGAGAGATTGAAACTGGATGTTAGGAGGAAGTTGTTTGCAGTGAGGGTGGTGAGACACTGGCACAGGTTGCCCAGGGAGGTTGTGGCTGCTCCCTGCTTGGAGGTGTTGAAGGCCAGGTTGGAGGAGGCCTTGAGTGACCTGAACTAGTGGCAGGGAGTTGGAACTGGGTGATGATCCTTGAGGTCCCTTCCAACCTTACCATTCTGTGATTCTATAAGAACAGAGGAGGATTTTATCTGGAATGGTAGGAGACAGGTCCAAATGCTTCCAAAAGTTTGGAAAAGAGTATGTAGAAGGTGCAATTAGATGAGTTACTGAGACTAGAAGCAAGAGGCAACTTGGGGAGATGCCACATAGGTAAAAGAGAGGCAACTGGAAGAAACAAGGACACAAAATACAACAAATACAAGACTACTGCATTGAACAGCACATCAGCTATGACCCCAAGCATAAGCAGCTAAAATTCCTAAAACAATAGGGGATTTTTCTATTAGGTATCTTCTCTGTACTTTTGAAGCATTTGGCATTGAGAGAAAAATCTAGATGGACTAAAGGGGGCTATAAGAAGGCTGGAGATAGGCTGTTTGCAAAGGCCCGCAGGGGCAGGACGTGGGCAGTGGCTTCAAACTAGAGCAGAGCAGATTTAATTGGATGTTAGGAACAAGTTCTTTACTATGAAGGTGGTGGAACACTGCAACAGGTTGCCCAGAGAGGTGGTTGTGGCCCCATCCCTGGAGATATTCAAGGTGAGACTGGTCAGGGCTGTGGGCAGCCTGATCTAGTTGAGGATGTCCCTGCTGAGTGCAGAGGGGTTGGACTGGATGAGCTTTGGAGGTCCCTTCCAACCCAGAGCTTTCTCTGATTCTTATTTTGCGTGGCCAGTTGTGTCTTTCTGTGGTTAAAAAGCAAAGAATGCAAGAGGAAGACTACATTTATGCCTTTTTCCAGGTGTGGTACAAGTTTCTGTGTCTCTAACAGCACACTCAAGACTGTGTTGATCTGTTGTTTACATTTTACTGAATCTCCCTCTGGGGAGTTCTTTGCTCTTTTGTGCAGAGGTTTAAGTATTTAATCCTTCTGAACCTGTTTGGTTTCTGAGGGAGCTTCATCAGAAGAGGTCACATCGCACTGTTACAATTGTTAATTGGTATGTTTTCTGAAGGAGGGGAGTTGGTGCTTCTGAAAACTGGTTCTCTGCCACCCCTTAGAGAGGAGAGGATGGTTGTAAGTAGTGATATTTGGCTGTTATGTCACAACTCAACTAACAGTCTGCATCCAGTAACTTCAAATAGTCTTTCAACAATAGCAACACAGTTTTTGATACTTCTCTCTTTTTTTTTTTTCCATGTAAAGAAATCTAATTAACTGCCTTTTCCTTCACCTTTAGCTTTGGCTGGGATTGTTAACTGCCAATAACTGGGAACTTGTAAGTCTTCCACTAGGTGTAATTCCCCTTTGTCTCCTCAGGACATTGTGCGTACAGTCCAAGGAGCGCTGTGAGTCCGTGCTTGGGATTGTAGGTCTGCAGTGGCCAGAGGACACAGACTGCACTCAGTTTCCAGATGAGAACTCAGATAACCAGACCTGTCTGACACCAGATGAAGATGTAGAAGGTAACTCCTAATAATACATATAAGAGGAAATTAAAGATTCAGTGAGATTCCCAAAGTCATTGATACCTTTTTTTCCTCTTATATGTCCTCTTTAAGGGATATTCAATAAGTTAATTATATACATATTAGAAATAAATACATAAATACCTACCTATTCCTCTCTCTCCCCTTCTCCATCTATCTACCTTTAGATAGAGACATAGAGATATCTATACACATACTATAAATAAAATTACTTTCTTTGGAAATGATTCCAAACTGGATTTTGGGGAATTTGGATGTCTACAAATTCCAGATAAGAGGAAGTCCTCCTAAGGCATTGCTGCAAAGGAAGGATTCAATTACCTTGATCAGTGAAAGTCAGAGATTTATTGCTCCCACCACACCTACTGTTTGCTTGTGTTATACTTCCTCTGTCCCCTGTTTGGATAATCTAATAATGCCTTTCCAATCAGGAAACAAACTCTTGGCAGTCTTAAAAATGCTTTAGCACCACGATAGCTCTGAGGAAAATGTTGTAATGTTAGTGCCTCTGCCAACTATTGTTTGCTATTGGATTTTGTTTGGGAAAAGGTTTTGTTTTCAGAGGGTTGTGCCAAACCAGCTTCAGTAGCAACTGACAAATTTCTGGTTTTGAGTTTAGCATAATGCTAACCCCTGTGAGTGCAAACACGGGACAAAAGAACAAAATTGCTTCACACGTTTCGAGATATTCTTTGTATGTATGAAAGGAGAAGCTGTGAAGCTTTTGCTTCTGCACTAGGCATCAGATGTGACATCTGTGGTTGCAATAAGCTGATCATGTCCAGTTCTCACTCTTCTGCTGCCCATGTAGAGGGTGGTGAAATTCTTTCCAAAGCCTTAATCTTGCTCAGAGAAAGCAATGGGCAGAAGCTCGTTAGTCTGTAGTTCTAACGAATCACAGAATCACAGACACATGCAGGTTGGCAAAGCCCCTCAGGATCACCAAGTCCAACCTAGAACCCTACTCTGCAAGGTTCACCTTAAACCATATCCCCAAGCACCACATCCAAACCACCTTTAAACACATCCAGGGCTGGGGACTCCACCACCTCCTTGGGCAGCTCATTCCAATCCCCGACCACTCTCGCCATGAAAAACTTTTTCCTAATGTCCAATCTAAACCTTCCCAGTGGCAGCTTGAGGCCATTCCCTCTTCTTCTAGCACTAATTACCTGTGAGAAGAGACCAGCAGCAATCTCTTCACAAGGTCCTTTCAGGTAGCTGCAGACAGCAATGAGGTCTGCCCTCAGCCTCCTCTTTTTCACACTAACCATCCCCAACTCCTTCAGTGTCTCCTTATAAGATTTATTCCCCAGCTTCCTTGCCCTCCTCTGCACTCACTCCAACACCTCCACATCTCTCTTGTATTGAGGTGCCCAAAACAGAACACAACACTCCAGGTGTGACCTCACCAGAGCAGAGTCCAAGGGGACAATCCCCTTCCTGCTCCTGCTGGCCACAGCATTTCTAATCCCAACCAGGATGCCAGTGGCTTTCTTTGCCACCTGGGCACACTGCTGCCTCACATTCAACTGCTTGTTCATCACAACCCCCAGGTCCCTTTCTGCTGACAGCTTCTCAGCCACACTGCCCCAAGCCTGTAGCCTTGCTTGGGGTTGTTGTGGCCCAAGTGCACCCCTGGCATTGGCCTTATTGAAACTCATCCCATTAACATTGGCCATGGATCCAATCTATCCAAGACTCTCTGTAGAGCCTCCCTACCCTCATGAATGGTGTTACTGTGAATACAGTGGAGGAAATGTGAGTGAAGAGTGAAGCACATATAGCAGCCAGTACTATTGCTTCAAGGAAAGGCCATGCAGACATAGATAGCACACATATATAAAGCCAGGTAATACCACAGTGGTGAAATCCTCTGTTGTGGGACTCTTGAGAGACAAGGAGATAATCCATGCCCATGATCTGAACATTTCTATTACAAGAGGGCTATGAGTGTGCTGGAAGGTGTCCAGAGAAGGACCACAAGGATGAGCAGAGGGCTGGAGCTGCTCTGTTGTGAGAAGAGACTGAAGGAGTTGGGGCTGTTCAGGCTAGAGAGGAGAAGGCTCCCAAGTGGCCTTTCAGTATTTGAAGTGGGCTACAAGGAAGTTGGGGAGGGACTTTTTATGCTGTCAGGGAGTGACAGGGCTGGGGGGAGTGGAACCAAGCTAGAAATGGGGAGATTCAGGGTGGATGTTAGAAAGAAGTTGTTCAGCATGAGGGTGGTAAGAGCCTGGCAGGGGTTGCTCAGGGAGGTGGTGAAAGCCTCATCCCTGGAGGTGTTTAAGGCCAGGCTGGATGAGGCTCTGGGCAGCCTGATCCTAGGATAGGGTATCCCTGCCCATGGCAGGGGGGTTGAAGCTGGATGATCCTTGTGGTCCCTTCCAACCCTCACTGACTCTGTGTGACTCTGTGCCAGTCATTTGGCAATGCTTTGAAATTTGAAGGTAGGTGGTGAGGGAGAGCTGTGGCAAATACTTCTCCATCCTGGTCACAGCGCAGTTGCAGAGCATTGCCTGTCCCGGGGTTCCACTTTAGCATCACAGAAGCTTTCTATTCCTGTGCTTTACCCTTCTGAAACAGTCATAGTGATAACTAAGTACCCGCAGGATGATTAAGCTTGCAGCTCATGGAATCTTGTTTCTCCCTGTTCCTTGTCATTGCCAGAATGCTCACCCAGCCACTTCAAATGCCGTTCTGGGAGGTGTGTCCTGGCATCCAGAAGGTGTGATGGGCAAGCTGACTGTGAGGATGACAGTGATGAGGACAGCTGTGGTAAATAAATGAACAAAGCCAATGACCTAGATCTTTTGAATGGACAGCACCAGGAAATGAGTTTTGTTTTTCCTTCTGCTATTTGAATCATAGCATGACAGTGCAGTGGATGGGTCTGTTTCTCTGCAAGAAAAATGTTTTAAAGTAGTGTTTTTTGAGAGTAGCATCAATGCTAATACTTCAGCAAGCATCCTTCTTGAGTAGAGTCAACACAGTAGATGATATTTGATTATTTAGAATCTGATAACCACATCCTAGGATGTTTGAGTATTTCTTTAGTGATCAAGACAAATGATGCTGCAGATTTCACTCTTTTGCCATTTCTGTAATAATCAAGGTAAAAAATGCTGCAGATTTCGTTCTTTTGCTATTTCTTGTTAGGAGGAAGTTCTTTACAGTGAGGGTGGTGAGACACTGGCACAGGTTGCCCAGGGAGCTCGTGGCTGCTCCCTCCCTGGAGGTGTTGAAGGCCAGGTTGGAGGAGGCCTTGAGTGACCTGTGCTAGTGGGAGGTGTCCCTGCCTATGGCAGGGGGTTGGAACCGGATGATCTTTGAGGTCCCTTCCGACCTTACCATTCTATAATTCTTAAGTAATCAAGACAAAAGATGCTGCAGATTTCACTCTTTTGCCATTTCTTTAGTAATCAAGATAAAAAAAACTCTGCAACTTGAAGTCTTTTGATATTGCTGGAGGTTCTATAGAGCTAAAATGCNCTCCCTGCCTGGAGGTGTTGAAGGCCAGGTTGGACGAGGCCTTGAGTGACCTGCACTAGTGGGAGGTGTCCTTGCCTATGTCAGGGGGTAGGAACTGGATGATTCTTGAGGTGCCTTCCAACCTTACCATTCTATGATTCTATTTTGGAGTGAGTCCAGGGGAGGGACACACTTCTGCTATGAGGACAGGCTGAGGGAGCTGGGGTGGTTCAGCCTGGAGAAGAGAAGGCTCCAGGGGGACCTTACAGCTGCCTTCCAATGGCTGAAAGGATTCTACAGGAAGGTTGCAGGGAGTCTTTTCATCAGGGTGTCTAAAGACAGGACAAGGGGGAATGGTTTGAAGCCGAGGAAGAGCAGGGTTAGACTGGAACTGAGGAAAAAGTTCTTCAGTAGGTGAGTGGTGAGAGTCTGGAATAGGCTGCCCAGGGAGGTTGTTGCTACCTCCTCCCTGGGGGTGTTGAAGGCCAGGTTGTATGAGGTCTTCAGTAGCTGAGTCTAACTGAGATGATTGGGAGGTTGGAGTAAATTATTTCTAAAGTCCTTTCCAACCTGAGCAGATTGAGATGGAAGGGGGCTACAAGAAGGCTGCAGAGAGGCTGTTTGCAAAGGCCTGCAGGGACAGGATGAGGGCAATGGCTTCAAACTAGAGCAGAGCAGATTTAGATTGGATGTTAGGTAAAGGTTTGGCACCTTGAGGGTAATGGAACATCGAAACAGGTTGCCCGGGGGATAGCTCAGTCTCCATCCAGGGCGAGGCTCAAGAGGGCTCAGAGCAACCTGATCTAGTTGAGGATGTCCCTGCTGACTGCAGAGGAGGTTGGCCTGGATGAGCTTTGGAGGTCCCTCCCAGCCCATTCTATGATTCTGTGATTTATGCAAGCAACAAAAGGGTTGCAATGAAATTTCCACTTGGCCGCAGGAATATAAAGCAAAATTCAACACCTGAAAGCTGCAGCTAGGCTAAAATTGAAAAACTAAAACCTTGAATCCTTGACTGGAGTAGCCAGGGGGTTGTTTATCCCTAAGGCAGGATGCACTCTCAGTCTCTGGGATTTTTCATATTACACAAGCATCCTCTCTCCTCTTCTTCATCCTCTTCTCCTCATTCCCCAACCTCTGCAAAAAGGGGACACAGGCCCCCAAAGCTATGCTCACTGAAACAATGTAATACTAGGTCATGATCTTGTTTGGGTTGGAGAGAAAAGACAGAGCTGATGATCACAGTGAGTTGCTCAGAATTTATCATCTCTTCACCTTTGAATTGTCTCAGTTGTCCTCCCTGCCAAACATTCCTCGTGGCCACCTGACTCTTCAGACCCCTAATTGCTGCATGTCTGTTAGGGTAAGGTTATTCTCCTAGACATTAACATATGAAATATTGCTCTAATACATAACATTAATCTCTTGAGTGGATTCCTCTCTGTCTCTGCAGTCTAGACAGACTGCCACTAGCAATCAGCAGAATTCTTATCAGTTTCTATTAATATAGAAGACTGCATCTGCTAGGAAATTACCACTGTCAGAGTGACATTACATTGAGCAGGGATAACACTCTTACTGAAGAACAGGCAGTCCTTGCAGAGCTCCAGAAGTAACTCTCTGCTGACTCATTTGTCTCCCATGTGTACAGGACAAAATGAGAACCTGATGATCTTTCCATGTGCAAATGGCTAACACACATCTGATTATCATAGAATGGTAAGGTTGGAAGGGACCTCAAGGATCATCCAGTTCCACCCCCCTGCTATAGGCAGGGACCCCTCCCACTAGTACAGGTCACTCAAGACCTTGTCCAACCTGGTCTTGAACACCTCCAGGGAGGGAGCAGCCACAACAAGGATGAGATTTATCCTTTGAAATTGGGTTTTTATACCATTAAACAACAGTCAATGTTTGAATGCAAAACTTTGTATTTGAAGTGCCCTAGTTGACAGGCATGGAAGACCTTCATAGGAGGCTGGAAAAGAGTAACTGCAGCCTTCAAGCTACTCTGACCAAAAAGATAAGGTGCAACAGTTCAAAGGGACTGGAACAGGCTGCGCAGGGAGGTTGTGGCTGCTCCCTGCCTGGAGGTGTTCAAGGCCAGGTTGGAGGAGGCCTTGTGTGACCTGTACTAGTGGCAGGTGTCCCTGCCTATGGCAGGGGGTTGGAACTGGATGATCTTTGAGCTCCCTTCCAACCTTACCATCCTATGATTCTATAAGGTATACTCTGCCCCTGCAGAGCAGAGCTGATTCATCACCACTGTCTCCTCTGTTAGGAATTCCTATCACATGCTCATGAGATCTTATGAGAGAATCACAGAACATTGGAGTTTGGAAGGGACCTCCAGAGATCATCCAGTCCAACTCCCCTGCCAAGACAGGATCCCCTAGGGTAGTTCAGACAGGAATGCATCCAGGTAGATTTTGGAAGTCTCCAGAGAAGGAGACTCCACAACCTCTCCAGGGCTCTGGCACCCTCACTTGTAAAGAAGTTTCTCCTTATGTTGAGCTGAAACCTTCTCTGTTGCAGTTTGTAGCTGTTGCTCCTTGGGTTATTGCTGCTGAGCACCCAAAAGAGCTTGGCCCCAGGCACTTGACACCCACACCTCAGATACTTGTAGGCATTGCTCAGATCTCCTCTCAGCTTTCTCTTCTCCAGCCTAAACAGCCCCAGGGCTCTCAGTCTCTCTTTGTGGGGGAGATGCTCAAGTCCCTTCATCATCTTCATAGCTCTCCACTGCACTCTCTCCAGCATGTCCCTGTCCCTCATAACCTGGGGAGCCCAAAATTTGACACAACATTGCTGGAGTGATCTCACTAGGGCAGAGTAGAGTCATAGTACCCTTAACAGTGTCACACTGCAATGCCCTATGAAGGGCAAAAACAAAGATATATCTAATTAATTGCAAACAGCCAGTTGAAAACAACTGCAAGGTTCATAAACCACAAATTTAAAATTTTATTTTCTTTTCAGGTTCCTAACATAACTGACCTTCATTGCTCTCTGTTAGATTAAAGGTTTTGTTTAGTTTCAATTAATTTTTCATTAAAAGTTGTCACAGGTATTAGCAAGAAGTAGATCTGCAGCGTGGTGATAGCCAAGAAACTTCTTTGAACATGGGGAGTTGCTGTCAAAGGTTCAAGCCTATTTGTTTTTCTGTGCTATAACATTTATTTATGTGACTTTTTAAATTAAACCAAAGCACTCCACACACCCAGCTGCAGTTAGAACACAAGCAGTTGTTTTTTTCCAGTCATCAGAAGTTAGTCAGGGTTCTCTGGTTTGTGTTTGTGACTCTGTTTTGAAATAGCACTTCTTGGAAACAAGGTACATGATTAGGAGCTGCTGATGTGCTGCTCTAAGTCCAGCTCCAGAAAAAAACAACAGAACTGTTTCAAATGCAGCTTGTGAGTTTATACCTCAGCTGTTTGCTCCTGGGGGGCCAGCAGGGCTGTCACCTGAATTTGAACTTGGATTAAAATGAAAACTTAGTGTTACCATCTCCAGAACAGGCCAAAGAAGGCAATCAAACCATTTGGTTTAGTTAGGAGAACACTTTGGTTGAATGGCTTCCAGTAAAAGAAGTTCTTCAGCATGAGG
>VWYK01000450.1:43158-66235 GCA_013399775.1 Semnornis frantzii | reverse complement strand
CCCCCAGGTCCTTTTCCTCAGGGCTGCTCTCAGCCATTCATCACCCAGCCTGGAGTTGTGTTGGGACTGTGCCTACCCAGGTACAGGACCTTACACTCAAGTCTGACCCCCACAAGGTAAGGCAGGGTCACCCACAGCAGCTTGCCCAGCATCACAATGTCCAACAAAGTTGGAATCTCTCCACAACTTCTCTTGAAAGCATGCTCCAGGGCTCCAGCATCCTCACAGTACTTTCTCCTGAAGTTCAAGTGAAACCTCCTGGGTTCCAGTTTGTGCCTGGTGTCCCTTGCCCCATCCTTGGCCACCACTGCAAAAGCCCAGAGGCATCCTTGCATAGCTGCTACGGAGAAACCTTCCACCGTGCAGTAACAGCATTGACTTGACTTTTGGAAGAGCAACAGAAGGTAGAATTGCCAAGATTCCAGGTTCCCCAGCAAAATATGGCCAAGGGAAAGCCAGCTGTGACACCCCTACAAATATGCTGTAGAGGAGTTGCTGGAGGGCTGTATGGAAACTGGAGAGCTCACCTCTGGTATTTGCAGTGTATGCATTTTTTTCCGACACCGAAGCCCATTTTCATGGGGTTATAAATCAGCTAGAATAAAAATTACTTCCCAACACAAAACACTGCCCAATAATACATTTGAAAATGTATTTAATGTACATATTCTTTCGAGGTCACAGCTTCCAGTCCTGAAGTGCTGTCTGACAGCTATCTGGTCACGCAGAACCAGACCACACTCAGAATTTCCTATGAAATCTGGCCAAAAAAAATGGTCTCAGATTCAACAACCTGGACTCATCCTATAGGAAAAGAGTAAAGGGAGGGACTGCCCTTGGCAGGTCAGCTGAAATCAGGCTGCTAAACCCTGCAGAGTGTTTACATACCACCCAGATAGGTGCAGTGTATAAACACTATGCAAGAGCTGTCTGTGCAAGTGTTACTTGCATTTCCCAACCCCTCCAGGCTCAGCCCTCGTGGAGAGCAGGTTTTCAAACCCCTCTGGGGAACTGGGAAGGTAAGTTCCTGAGGGTTGCTAGAATCCACATTCTTCACCCTTCAGACAGGTTAGGGAACCAACATGGCATTTCATCTTCATTTTTCTCTGCTCAGAGAAGGCCAAGAGGGTCCCAGACATGTTTTCCTTGTGAAAGAGATGGGTTTGCATCCATGCAGGAGAGTTGGTAGCACAGTGACCCTCTCTACTCAGCAGGACACGAATCACAAGGTCACACAACGTCACCCCAGCCTAAGGCAATTCCTTCTGCTCCTGTGGAGAGGAGGATCCTTCATGCTGCTCTTCTCTTCTGCAGACTGTGCCTTTCATGAGGATAGCCTTTTAACATCTGACCCAACATAGAGAATCCCAGCATGGTAGGAGTTGAAAGGCACCTCTGAAAATCACCTATCCCCTGCTAAAGCAGGGTCACCCACAACAGGTTGCCCAGGATCATGTCCAGGAAGGTCTGGAATCTCTCCAGAGGATACTCCACAACCTCTGTGGCCACATGCCAGGCAAATCCCCAGGCACAGCATGCTGAAGGTGATGATGACAAGTCAATCCATGGCAAAGATCACCCATGGGCAGCTTTCAGCCCTGTAAATCTATAAATATACCTACTCCACAAACCATGGGCAACCTCAGAGTCCTGCTTTCCACCTGTCAAATCACCTCTTTGTTTCCCACCACAGACAGCACTGTCTCTGCACCTTGCTATCCTTTGCTTGCAGTCAATTAACTTTCTCCTTGGCTTTGTTGTGTCCTTCCCACCTCTCCAAACAGTTACATTTGTTCCATTTTAGATGTATTTTTAGCTGTTACATTCCTATCATCAAAGCATGCAGCAAACATTTAAAGATATTCATCTGCCTTTTCTGGTCTGACTCTGACTTCATATAGCATGGAATAAAGTAGGAGTAAACTCCCTTTAGTCCAGGCAGGATTGAATGGGTCTAAAAGCATTGTCACTCTCCTCAGCAGGAAACATTGCTAGAAATTGCCCCAGGTTCAGTCTTAACCTTACAGACAACCTAATGTGTTTGATGGCTGATTTGGCTTTGTAACATCTGCCAAAACTGAAGGAAACATCATTTACAGTCAGCCATAGAATCACGGAGTCATAGAATCATTTTGGCTGGAAGATCTTTCAAGATCATCAAGCCAAATCATTAACCCAGCACTGCCAGGTCACCCCTAAACCATGTCCCTCAGCACTGCATCTCCACAGCTTCGAAACCCCTCCAGGGGTGGAGGCTCCACCACTGTCCTGCACAACCTCTTCCAGGCCTTGACAACCCACAAGAGGAAGAAATTGTTCCTCACGTCCAACTTAAACCTCCCCTTGCACAACTTGAAATAATTTCCTCTTGTCCTATTTTACTTGTTCCTTGGGAAAAGAGTCTGATTCCCTCCTGGCTCCAAACTCCTTTCAGAGAGTTGTAGAGTGCCAGAAGGTCTCCCCTGAGCCTCCTTTTCTTCAGGTTGAACAACCCCAGTTCCCTCAGCTGCTTCTCACAAGACCTGTGCTCTAGACCAGCTTCGCTGCCCTTCTTTGGACACACTCCAGCAAAGTCTGGTTGTCCATTAGGATCAGCAAGGTCTGATGTCACATTAGGGAAAATGCTGGATGTAGTTTTAAAATACAGTTTATTTACAGCAGTAGTCTGGAGAAAATGCTTCAGACACAGTAAACAGAACATTTTTGTCTCCGATCAGAGAACAGCTTTGTCTTGCGTAGAGACTGCCACAGGTCTGTGCAATGGCGTGACAAGAATCGCCGGTGAAAAGGCAAAGGAAGGAAGGTTTGCAGCATCCAAAACTCTCTGAAAGGTTGAGATGCTGCCCTCTGCAAGCCCCTCGTCTGCAATGGGATCGGGAACAGATGTGAAGGCAGCAGCTCCTGTTCAGTTCCACAGCAGCGGCGAGCACCTGAGCTGGGGGTGGATTTCCACGGAGAGCAAATATCCATCAGCTTGCTGAGGAGTGAGCCAAGAAACGGTGGGGGAAAGGTTGAAACTCAAATAAAACTCAATACCCAGAAAATGGGAAAGGTCAAACAGTGCCACTGCAGCGCTGTGTTTCATTTCGGTTTGGACAGGGTGCAAGGCAGCCTTTACAGCAGGAGCATAATGCTGGTGTCATCGGATTTTTCTTACACCACACTTCTGCAACTGGCAATGGAAAACAGGTCGGCCCCAGCCCCTCTGCAGCTGTGGTGAGGCTGCTCAGCGTGCATCACACAACACAGACAACTGACAGCATCACTGGAACCCAAAGCTCTGCACGAACACAAGCCTCTGCACGTTAAAAGTTGGAAAAGAGTCCCCCAAAAGGCTTCATCGGTCAATGGAATTGCAGAGTGGTGGGGTTGGGAAGGACCCCTGGAGATCATCCAGTCCAACTCCCCTGCTAAAGCAGGGTCACTCACAGCAGGTTGTCCAGGATCAGTGTCCAGCAGAGTTTGGAATCTCTCCAGAGAAGGAGACTCCACAACCAATCTGGGCAGTCTGATCCAAGACTTTGGCACCCTCACAGCAAAGTTTCTCTTCTTAATTCAGATGGAACCTCCTGGGTTCCAGTTTGTGCCCATTGCCCTTTCTCCTGTCACTGGGCACCACTGAAAAGAGCCTGAGCCCATCCTCTTGTTCCCCACTCTTTATCTTTTACTGAGCATTGATCAGATCACCTCTCAGACTACAGTTCTCCAGGCTAAACAGCCCCAGGCCTCTCAGGCTTTCCTCTTCACAGAAATGCTCTGCTTCCCTCTGTAGCCTCTTCTGGACTCTCTCCAGTAGTTCCTTGTCTCCCCTCAACTGGGGAGCCCAGTACTGGATACACTACCACAGATGTGGCTTCACCAGGGCAGAGTAGAGAGGGAAGAGAACCTCTCTCCACCCACTTGACACACTCTTCTTTATGCACCCCAGGAGCCCACTGACCTTCTTGGCCTTAAGTGCACATTGCTGGCTCATGGCCAATTTGTTGCCCACCAGCACTCTCAGGTCCTTCTCCATAGAGCTGCTTTCCAGCAAGTCAACACTTGTTCTTGCTCCCCTCTGCCCCAGGTCTGGGTGGATGGCAGCACAGCCAGGTGCTGGAGGTCATGAATGCTACTGCCAGGACATTCTGCTGCCCACTAACCATCACATCTGTCCTCATGAGACATCTGTCTCATCTGTCCTCACCACCACACTCTTTTCAGGTGACTCTCAACTGAAGGGACTCTCCACCAAACCCCAGCAGTTCTCAGCTCCCAAGGCCTGTGACTTTAGAACTCTTGTAGCTTAAGCAGACCCCTGAGACTCCCAGCTCTGTATCCACAGTCTTCCCTAGAGGTTTCTTCTCCCATAAGAAGCAATCTCAGAACCCATCTGTCATGTCTCACCCGCTGCTTAGAGTCTTTCCTATGGTAAAGCTGCAGTAAAATTGAAAGGACAAGAAGAGAAAGTTGAGCTGGAGGAGGAAGAGGAGAAAAGCCTTTTTCAGTCACCAGCCCAGGACAGTTTCACAACCTCATGCCTGTACTTGCACTAATGCTCTGCCCATCTACAACCCAGCATCTTAGTGCAGGGGGATTGGACAAGATGACATTTAAAGATCCCTTCCGACCTAATGCATTCTATGACCTTCTCCCACTCACCCACCACAACAGCAGTTTAAATGGCCTGGGAATTGCCCTGGGTGCTCTACCTCATTTGCTTCTGCACTGAGATTGGCTTTGTGGCATTACAAAACCCTGGCATGGGTACATCTCTCCCTCTCTGGTCTATGACAGAGCCTGTGGCCTTGGGGACAGCCTCCAGAGCTGTCAGCAGTGGCAGCCAGGAGATAAAGCTGCATCACTTGAGATGTGGGAGGTTTGGTGAGGTGGAGAAGGGTTGGGAGGGGGTCAGTAATTGATGTGGATTTCTTTCAACTCTGGAGCCTGCAAAGGTGAGGAAATGGAACAGACAAACAAGCAGCAATGAAAGGATCTCTGTGATCTAAGAATAAAATTAAGCTGGGGAAGATTTTGAATTTCAGGGTTTGAATCATCCCTCTCTCATCTGCCCTTGACCAAAGACAGATAGTGGAATACCTCTGAAATAAGACCAAAATATTTAAAATGTGATCTAAAGGCTGCTAGAATGGGGCAGCAGCATGAAATCTTCTATCTCACTCACCAGGAAAAAAAGGTTCATTAATCATCTTGCACTACTTTATGCCCCCTATCTTATCTTCCAATTGCTCCTCAGACTCTGCTGCAGGACATCTGGGAGCAGAAGTGACAGCAGGAAAATATTGATGAATATAATTTTACACCAATAGTCTTCACTTTATTGCTGAGGAATGTGTGGACACAGGCTTTGCTCAGCCCCAAAACACAGCCATCTCCTAGGCTGGATCTGGGATCTGCCACCAGCAGAACATTCTGGATAAAAAAATAGAGACTCTTTTAACAATAAGGGAAAAATGTAAGGCTTTGAGGAAGGTGGAATGTAAGGGCAAAAGCAGGAACTAAGGCAGAAGAACCAACCAAAATCCCATCTCTTGGGAAAATGTGGACAGACTTTGGAGAAGGTGACTGGTGTGAGATCCTGATTCTTCATTATATAGAGAAGAAATCCCAGAATGTTAGGTGGTGGAAGTGAGCTCTGGAGATCATCTAGTCCAACCCCCCTGCCACAGCAGATTCACTGAGGGCAGGTTGCCCATGATGGGATCCAGGTGGGTTTTGAATGACTCCAGGTGGAGACTTCATCATCTCTTTGAGCAGCCTGTTCCAGTGCTTTACCACCCTCAAAGAAAATTATAGAATGGTAAGGTTGGAAGGGACCTCAAGGATCATCCAGTTCCACCCCCCTGCCATAGGCAGGGACCCCTCCCACTAGCACAGCTCACTCAAGGCCCCCTCCAATCTGGCCTTGAACACCTCCAGGGACGGAGCAGCCACAATCTCCCTGGGCAACCTGTGGCAGTGTCTCACCACCCTCCCTGCAAACAACTTCCTCCTAACATCCAGTCTAAATCTCCCCTCTACCAGTTTAACCCCACTGCCCCTTGTCCTGTCACTGGATGCCACGGAAAAAAGACTGGCCCAATCCTCCTGACACTCACCCTTATGAACTTTCATTTCCATATGTATGGACAACATTCCCCAATTATTGTTATTATTCCCCAAACAGTTCACTTTGTGCTCACAGAGTTTTTATGGAGTCTCTTGGGAAGAGCCCATCTCCAACAAGTTACATGCAGGGTATATTTACATCTGGGGATATCAGCAAATAAAACTGATTTTCACAGAATCAGTCAGGTTAGAAAAGACCTTCAAGGTCATCAAGTCCAGCCTCTTGCCCAACGTTATCTAATCAACTAAATCATGGCACCAAGGGCACCTCCAGTCTCTTTTTAAAACACTTCCAGGGATGGTGACTCCACCACCTCCCTGGGCAGCCCATTCCAATGGCAAATCACTCTTTCTGCAAAAAGCTTCTTCCTAACGTCTGGTCTAAATCTGCCCTGGTGCCACTTGAGACTGTGTCCCCTCATTCTGTCACTGGCTGCCTGAGAGGTCAACCTCCACCTAGCCACAGCCTCCTTCCAGGTAGTTGTAGACAGCAATAGGGTCCCCCCTACAGGAGTCTTAGAAGGTGAAAGCCTCCATTCCTACTTCTCACAGAATGACCAGCAGCAGCAGGGCTCCAGTCAGCAGCAGAAGCCCAGCTGACACCAGCTGAGTGCTACACAAAGCCTGAAATGAAGGAGGAGATCCTGGACTCAGCTCTAATCTCTGTAACACCATCCTGTTAACAACGCTTTAAACAGCTTCCCGGCTGGAAAGCTGATCCCACAACATGTGGGAATTGTTGCTTCCCAAGGAGATTAACTCCATCCTCCAGCTGATGAGCACCACTGCATGTGGCTGTCCCTGGGGATGTGGGACCACGTGGCAGGGTCACCTCTGTGCGAAGCCTGTGAGCAGCAGCTGTGGGTTACAGCAGAGCTGTGCTGAAGGAGGAACACACCCCAGCAGGATGGGTACATGCTGCAGGGAAGTGATGGAAAGCAGCCATGGGATAAAGACAATATGAAAAATGCTTTGCAGGGCTTGGGCTGCAGCTTCACAGTAAAATAGAATGGTGTGGGTTGGAAGGGACCTAAGGAGATCATCTAGTTCATTCCCCCTGCTAAAGCAGGGTCACCCAGAGCAGGATGCCCAGGATCCCAATGTCCAGCCAGGTTGGGAATCTCTCCAGAGAAGTAGACTCCACAACCTTTCTGGGCAGCCTGCTTCAGGGCTCCAGCATCCTCACAGCAAGTTTCTACTTATGTCTAGATGGAACATCCTGGGTTCCAGTTTATGCCCATTGCCCCCTGTCTCAGTGCTGGGCACCACTGAAAAGAGTCTGGCCCCATCGTTTTGACCCCAGCCATTTAGCTTTTGGTGAGCACTGATCAGATCTCCTCTCTGGCTGCTCTTCTCCAGGCTAAATGGCCCCAGGGCTCTCAGCCTTTCTTCCTCACAGAGATGCTCCAGGCCCCTCAGCATCTCTGTATCCTCTACTGAACTCTCTCCAGTAGCTCCTTGTCTCTCTTCAACTGGGGAGCCCAGAACTGGACCCAATACCCCAGATGCAGTCTCACCAGGGCACAGTAGAGAGGGAGGAGAATCTGCCTCAACCTGCTAGTCAGACTCTTCTGAATACCTCCCAGGAGTTCATCTGCCTTCTTGACCTTGAGAGCACATTGCTGGTTCATGTGCAATTTGTTGTCTACCAGCAATTCCAGCTCCCTCTCTGCAGAGTTGCTTCCAAACAGGCCAACCCTCTCACCTGTACTGGTGCAGAGGGTTATCCTTCCCTGGGGGAAGGACTTCATTAAGCTTAATGAACTTCATTAGATTTAATTAAGGTTTCATTACAGCTCCATTAAGGTTTAATTAATTATTCTTGGCAACACAAGCAAATGAGTGGGAATGAGCTGAACAGAGCTTCTGGTGAACAGGTGGCAGGGCTGGGAGATGACCACCAGATCTGTCAGGTCTCAGAAGGTGTCTGAAGCATTGCTTTGAAGCACTGGGGGAGAGCAGCAGCGGACTGGCTGGGCAGTGCACCCACGAGAGGGCAGTGGCACCATGCACACATCACAGGTCCGATGGGAACAGGGCAGAGCTGTCTGTGGATGACGGGAACCATTTGAATAATGCAAAATAGGAGCTGGCTGGAAGGAGAAGGAGCTTGGTCATGAAGTAATGACCTTCAAAGAGGTGGAGACATATGAGTTATGAAGCCATTGCTGCACACACACTCCCCCTCCACTCTGCTAGCTTATGCATAAACTTGGGCAGTGATTTATTTGCATCCTGCACGAAAACAAATGGATGTTTTACATATTTATATCATAAGATAAAGTGATCTTTAAGCTGATCAAAGCCAGCGGCAGATCTGGAGGCGATTACTGCCAGTGTTTGCCTAACTGAGGTCACACTGCACTCTGTGCGGCTCAGGCTGCGGATCTGCTCCCCACATGTGAGCGCACCACGAAGGGCAGCAGAGAGAGGAGCACACACTTGGAAGCCCTGGCTTGCCAAGAGCACTGACAGCTCAAGCACAACTGAACCTGGCTCCCTGAACCAGGCCTGGGTAATTACAAATATTGATCAAGGACAGGAGTCTGGTGCTGTTTGTAAAATAAAACAATTGAGTCCTTCTGGAGGCTGCAGCTTTGTGTCTCTGATGGGAAGGGGGTGACAAGTTGGGCCAGCAGCTTCTGAAACTTGTCTCAGGGTGTGCAAGGATTACCAGTGCCCTAAATGATCTCAACTGACTGCATCGTTCTCAGCCATTTTGGTTAAGAGAGGGGATTCTGTGGCTCTGCTCCACCCTGCTGAAGCCCAACCTACAGTGCTGGCTCCAGCTCTGTAGTCCTCAGTGCTGGAGACACATGGAACTGTTGGAGCAGAGCAAGAGGAGACCATAAAAGTGATCGAAGGGCTGGAATCCCTCTGTTGTGAGGGTATAGAATCATAGAATGATAAGGTTGGAAGGGACCTCAAGGATCATCNAATCTCCCCTCTGCCAGTTTAAACCCATTGCCCCTTGTCCTGTCATTACAAGACCTTGTCAATAGTCCCTCCCCAGCCTTCCTGTAGGCCCCCTTCAGATACTGGAAGGCTACTCTAAGGTCTCCTGGAAGCCTTCTCTTCTCCAGGCTGCAGAGCCCCAACTCTCTCAGCCTGTCCTCATAGCAGGGCTGCTGCAGCCCTCTGAGCATCTTCATGGCCTCCTCTGGACCCACTCCAACAGTTCCATGTCCTTCCTGTTCTGGTAGGCTGAGAGAGTTGGGTAGTTCAGCCTGGAGAAGGCTCCAGGAGCCCTTCTTGTGGCCTTTCAGAAAGATGGGAACAGACTTCGTAGCAGGGCTCGTTGTGACAAGGGGTGCTGGGTTTGAATTAAAAGAGAGAGATTTAGACTGGGTAAAAGGAAGAAATTTTCTAAAAGCACTGAGGATGGTGAGACACTGGCCCAAGACATAAAATAGAGGAACCCAGGGAGGTGGGAGATGCCCCATCCCTGGAACCATTCCAGGTCAGGTTGCATGGGGCTCTGAGCAACCTGCTCTAGTTGCAGATGACCCTGCTGACTACAGGGGGATTGGACTGGATGATCTTGAAAGGCCCCTTCCAACCCAAGCCAGTCTAGGGCTCTATCAGCTGACCTGTGGTAACATGCTGGACACATCCTTCTGAGTCGCTGCAAACAGAAAGCAGCACTGCAGCATTACACCAGGGGTCTACAGCCCACTTCTTGTTGACCTGTAGGGCTTTGGTTGCTCACAATCAGCTTGCAATCCTGAGAGATTTGAAGGGTGGAAAAGGGACCTGCCCAGTTCAGAGATGACTTCTTCTGGTGTGGGATAATGTTTCTGCAGTTTTTCCAGATGCATGTTCAAAGCCCTTTGTAGCCAGGACTCTGATTTGAAAAGCTGCAAGCTGTCTGCAGCAGAGACAGATGCTCAGCCCTGCAGAGCAGACCTGGCACACCAAGAACTGGCCTGGGAGAGATTTTCCTGTTCGGCATCTGAGGTTACGCAGTTAACCGCACTGTTGGTCAGGCGCCCCTATGGAAATGGGCAAAGGATGAAATGGCTGCAAAGTCCTGCAGAGCCTGTGGCTGGGCAGAAGCTACGAGATCCAGGGATGGTCAGCTCACTCCAGCCTGGCAGTGTGGAAATACCATTCCCCCACCCCACAAGCTGTGTCTCCCGAGGGGATACTGGCAAGAAGACTTTTGCAACAGCCACCTCCATGGGAAACTCAGAGCAACGCCAACGCAGAGATGTCCGTGCTGCATTCCTTGCCACTTAATTAAATGTCATCACTGAGTTGGTTTATTTCTGTCTACTTCCTTCAAAATAGCAACTTCCCACTCTCATACTGGAGCCTGTGGGCCAGCAAACTCACAGCTTCTCAAAGTCCAAGGCTGGAAAAGCCAAGTTGTCCCTGTAACAGGCGGTCAGGAATCATAGAACCCATGGGGTTGGAAGGGACTTTTAAAGACCAATCCCCCAACTAGATCAGGTTGTTCAGAGCCCAATCAAGCCTGAACTTGAACATCTCCAAGGCAACCTTGGGCAACTTATTCCAGTGTTCCACCATGCTCAGAGTAAAGAACTTCTTCCTAATGTCCAATCTAAACCTACCTTTCTCTAGTTTGCTCCTTGTCCTACTGCTACATGAACTTGCCTCCTCCTGATTTCCAAAGCCACGTTGTGACTTGCCACCTTTTCTGCCCAGCATAAATGACCATGCAAGCCCAGGATACAAAACCAGCTGGGATTTGCTGTCCCTCAAAGAGGCAGAACTGCTCTGGGATTTCACATTCTGGAGACATCTGGGTTCCTGCTGGCCTCTGCACAACCTCACAGTGACGGCACGACGCGGAACTGCGAACAAGCCGCCGGGATGGGAACATTTCTCCTTCTGTTTAAAATGATGTTGAAATTAAAAACGCATCCTTATCATTCACCCCTTGTCATCCCCTTTCCCTGGGAAGAATTCCTTTTGCCCTCGCTCCTTTTGGCACCTTGGCAGCTGCAGAGAAGGCAGTATCTGCAGCCTGTGGCTGTCTGCTCGGGGCATGTCATGTTCCCCAGGCTGCAGCAGCCTACCAAGCAGATCCCTAATCAAGCCTGTGTGTCCCACACCGAGGACATGGAGCTCACCCTCCCTCCAGCAGCCTGAGCATTCATCGCTCCCACATCAGTGGATGATGATAAGACACTGAGCTGGTTATCAGCCTGGCTTGGGTGGGATGGGAAATTCAGCAGCTGCTGCCTCTGAAGGGTAGATTTAAGCACTGCTGATGTGAGGTCTGGTGGTAAGCATGGAGCAAACAGACTCACTGCAGGTGGAAAACTCCCAGAGAGGAGCTCAGAAACCACAGGAATTTTTATAGAATCATAAAGGTTGTAAAAGTGCTCCGAGATCATCATTCTCTGCAAGTCTTTTCCTTAATCACCAGCAAAGGTGAGTACAGAGACAGGGACATGGAGTCTGACTGCTGGACACCTCAGTGATGCTCTGGGTGGGATGAAGCCAGCGTGCTGGGCAACAAGCTGACATTTTTGCTAGGAGCTGTCTCCTCTCCTCTGGAAAACAATGGTAGAAGCCTGAAAATTTAACAGAGAAGCTACAGCCTTGTCTTTTCAGCAGCAGGAACAGGTTGGAGCAATCTGTCTCAGTGTATGGCTCGGAGTCTCTCTACCAAGGAAAAGTGATTATTTGGTCTACAAAGGGGGTTTGATACAAACTACGTGAAAGAACGAAGACTTCCTGTACCAAATTCCTGCATAACACATAAAAAGGCAAAGACTTCAAACAGCATCCTCCAGACCTTTCCAGCAGATA
Source organism: Semnornis frantzii (assembly GCA_013399775.1). NCBI lineage: Eukaryota > Metazoa > Chordata > Aves > Piciformes > Ramphastidae > Semnornis > Semnornis frantzii. Next base: position 54,346 of record VWYK01000450.1, on the reverse strand, counting down.
AATGAAGAGCTGTGCTTTGAATGGAACTGGGGTGCCACATAGCATTTTGTGGCCTTTTTTGGGGGGGAGAAATTCATGTTTCTTACAAAATAGAGTGAAACACTTCAGCTCCTAAAGAGCTGCAAGCAAATTTGTTGCTGGTGAACCATCCAGGCTAGGTGCAACCAGGATTGAGGTGCAGAGCTGTCACAGCCTTCACCCTTCTAGATGCTGAGCCTGTTCCCAAAGTGGGGCAGCAAAGCAGGGAGCTACAGCCTCACAGGCTAGCATAATTTTTCCTCCTGCATCCTAACAGCAGGAGGAATCCTAACATCCATCCTAACACGGTCTTCAGAGAAGATACAGAACTGGAGGAAGCAATTTCCCTACTTGTAGCACAATCCCATCGTGGACTCTGATATGTCCATCTGTCCATCCCAACCCTAAATTTTGTTTCTGGGGGAAAGCCTCACTCCTGGAAGTCCTCAGGTTAGATCCCATCACTTGGACATAGCTTGGCCTCTTTGCTGAGGCTTTCTGTGAGGCTGTGTGTTAGCACTGATGGGTTTGGTGGTGTTTCCTGAGATGGACACTAGCTCTGACTGTACTGGATGGGGGCCAGCACACACTGCTTGCTGTTAACCAGGGGAAAAGAGCTTTGCAGGACCTGCACTTGCATCTCAAACACTTGATCACCTGAGTAGATCAGCACAGGCTGCATTTAACTGATGACACAGAAACACTGCTCAACCACAACCAAACTGAGATGGAAATAAACAAATGACCTAGAAATAAAGGGTTTCACACCCATTTTCCCCAACCAGTATGACCCCCCTTTAATGTGAACTTGATCAGCCTTCATCCTCTTGGAAAGTCTACTCCTGCCTTTCCATCTGCATCCCCCCAGACCTCTGCAAAGCCCTCGGAGAAGGACAGATTTCATCATTCTTATCTGAGCTTCGTCGACCACATTTATCTTCTCTGACAGACATCAACTTGGTTTGTGAGCAGGAAGACAAATTAAAAGGCCACCAGACCCAGGAAGGCCTGGATTGCCAGAGCTGGTGCATTCTGGGGGCTGGTGGTGATGCAATCTTAGTGTGACGGTTTGGGAGTTCCCCCCCCCCCCACACTTGTAAAATGACCCAGACTAGAACTCAGCTGGCTGGAACTTAAGGACTGAAGCTCTATTTACAGCTCAGCACAATGTACAAGCAAATATATACACTACATACAGGAATATTTACAGAAATATACAAGGTAAAGGTAATACAGACGCACAACCCCCCTCCCAGAAATCAGAGACCCCAGGAGGGGCTCCCAACCCCCCTTCCACCTTCTCCCCACCCCTACACCTTACCCCAAGGTTTTGGAGAGTCAGCCAGAGGGGGGCGGTTAGAAGAAAAGCAGTTAGTGGCGTTATTCAGCAGAGAGGAGAAGCCAGAGCTGCTAGCCCAATTCCCTGCACCCCGTGACCCCGACTGCCAGCTCAAGACACTCTTATCTTTTTGCTTTGGCTTCTTATTCCTAAACATCTCAGCAAGCCTAGGAGTGAAGCAGACATCACCACTGTTTACCTTCACAGCCTATAGTATAATTTTCTCTACTAAAATATTCCAATTAGCTCATACCAGCACACTTAGACACCACCATTTGTTTCCAGTTTTGTCCCTTTGCTTGGGGTCGCACTGGGACTGTCCCACACTTCAGGGCTGGCAGGAGACAAAGCAGGACCAAGCCATAAGCGCATAGAGCGGAACCCAGGGGCTGCAGCCGTGAGGTTTGTGAGGCAGGGGCTGCGAACTCACCCATCCCAGCAGAAGCTCAGCCCTCGCCACGCCGTCCCATAGCCACGTTTCTGTTGGCAGTGTGCTGGCTGGGCAGCGGGACAGCGATGAAATAACGCTTGGCCAGGCTAACCGCTAACAGCAAGGGTCTGCTCGCAGTAGCGTTGCGTGCTGGCAGGTCTCACAGGGGCTTAGGAAGGAGATGAAAGGCCAGCTGACCTGCTTCATGGGTGGAGAAATGCTTCACAGGCCAAGATTTGATCTGGTGAATTAGACTGCTCTGGATAGGATCCTTTTCCACACAGTGCCCTGCTCGAGATGGGGAAATGCCATCAGAGTGGTCCAGTGTGGCACAGAATCCCAGCATGGTGGCGTTGGAAGGGAACTCTGGAGAGCATCTAGTCCTGCTAAGGCAGGGCTGTCCAAAGCAACATCCAGGTGGGTTTGGAGGCTCTCCAGAGCAAGAGACTCCACAAACTCTCTGGGCAGCCTGATCCAGGGCTTCAGCAGCCTCACAGCAAAGGAGTTTCTCCTTAAGTTCAAGTGAAACCTCTCATGTTTCACCTTGTACCCATTGCCACTCGTCCTATCACTGGTCACCAATGCAAATTGCTCAGCCCCATCCTCGTGGCATCTGCCTTTTAGGTATTTATATGCATTGAGAAGATCCCCTCTCAATCTTCTCTTTTCCAGGCTAAACAGCCCCAAGTCTCTCAGCCTCTTCTGTTAAGAGAGATGCTCCAGTCCCCTCAGCATCCTCACAACCCTCCACCGAACTCTCTTCAGCAGTCCCCTGTCCCTTGTGAACTGGGGAGCCCAAAACTGGACAGAGTTCTCCAGGTGTGGCCTCAACAGGGCTTCAAGTCCATGAAGCTTCAAGCATCCTGTCAAAATGGAGCTTGGAAGCTTGATTTTTGACAGGTTTCCAGCAACCCTGGATTGTCAGAATCACTTCCAAACTGAGCAATGAGGGAATCAAACAAATCCCATTCTGGGCACCATAATGGCCAGCTGCATCCATCAGATGGGGCAATAAAACAGGACTCAGGTTTCAGACAGAGCTGAAATCTCCCCATTTGTAGAGTTAAGTGTGGCAGCTGCTCCAGTGATTGACAGTAAGTCAATCAAAGCAAATTCCCTGCCCAAAATGGAGATCCTGGGTTTGTAGACTAGACTCATTTCTCTAGGAAACCCTCCATCCTCCCATGTTCTCAGTTCTGAGTAGAGAGGGAGGAAGCATTAGTCTAGAAAGAGAAGAGGCCTCTGATGTGCTCTTTGTGCACTGGTTAACAGCTGTGTTTGAATCAAACACCTCTTCTTGGTTTGCCCAGAGTCCAAGCTGCTTCCTGCAGAGTGAACAAACTCAACACCCAGCTCAACGAAGGAGTCCATTGCAAACTTCATGTTGTGCCAGAGATCTCCAGCCAGGCAAAGCAGCCCAGTCTGAAAAAAACACAGTGTCCTGCCATGGAGAGGGTGTCTCCACTGACCTTACACTATCAAAGCCTCCAGTTTTGTTTGCCTGAACTCTTAGTTCCTTCTTTATGGTTCCCCTGAGCTGACATACTCACCACTGTGCTCCAACACTGACCCATCACAGTGAGATCAAACAGCCAGCCAGACTCTGAAGAGGCCAAGACATGGAGCAGCCCAGCCAGCACTCTGCAAAACAGGTCCTAGGAGGTGGTGAAACCAATTCACAAGGAAAGAACTGAGAAGGCTGCTCTGGTTGTAAAAAGCCCCTCAGGAGAAGTTTCTAAGCACATAATTTGAAGTTGAACAAAGCCAGCTGAGAAGTGGAGGAGCCTGGAGCTGGGTTTATCCCAGTGGCAGGTGCAGCACCATGGATCATGAGTCCCACCAGCCAGATCTGCCTGCATTAAGCATGGAGAGGCACCTGGAGAATTGGCACGTGCAGCCCAGCAGCACCAATGCGTTTCTGCCGCTGGCTGAGTTCAGGCTCCAAATCCAGTCATCCATGGGGCCTTCCAGCAAGAAAGCTTCTCCCTGCCTACTGGAGAAAGCTTTTCTTTTTCTCCACAATTAAGGGAACGTGTGTAGAACTGATCCAAGGGATCAGTCCACCCCAAGTGGTTCTTCTTAACACACTCATCACCATGGTTCAGCAGCTGTGCTTCAAGTGGCACGTGGATTTTGCTGACAGAAAATTCAGTTTGGTGGATTTTGGCAGCAGTTGTCCAAAGATGTGACAAGGAGAAGGCACCAAAAGCTCTTTAATCATGAGAGTTAGGGCACAAACAACTCAAGCTCCATGAAAAATCCCAGCTGTCATTAGGAAGAGACTGCTGGGAGATGCTGTTCCTCCCTGGTGAGAGTTACCACACACCTTCCACCAAGCACAAGTCCAGTAATGGTCCCAAGAGTCCAACCTCCACAGAGAAGCAACCAGGAGAATGTGTTCACTCTCCACTGTATTTTGAAGGTAGCCATCACTAGGCACATTTTCCACCCTGAAGCTGATACTAAAGTTGTCCATGAGCAGCTTCTAGTGTAGAATCATAAACTCACAAAATGCTTTTGGTTGGAAAAGACCTTTAAGATCATCAGGTCCAAGACTGATTAGCTGGTGGCTGCTCCAGTGCTGCTGCCCTGACAGGACTTTGTTGTAGCAGGTCTCAGCAATCCTCTCTCCCTCATGTGCACTTGGCAGCCATTTCTCACTGCTTGGGGGGCCCCAAGAAGGAACAGAAGACACATTTTGCCCCTCCTTGCCCCAGGAATGTAATGCCTGGATCAAGAGAATAAATTCATGTCTTCTCTTTGGGTCAGTGTGGTCACTGATGCCCTGGTGCATCCAGCACTTGAATAACCAGCTCAGACTGAGCCTAACTCTGCCACAAACCCTCAGAGGTGTTGTTAGTCCTTACACAAACCCAGCTCCAGCTGAGCTGTGTGTGCAGAACATTCCACCACTTGGGCACTGACAAAGGGATGCCAAGGCTGAGGAGTGGGCACCACCTCTCTGAGGACTGCAGACACTGCTTCACTTCTGCTCGTTAAGAGCTTTCCTCACTTCTTTTTTTTTTTAAATGCTGCTGTGTTTATCCATCTGTTAGCAATTCTGCTGAGGTTTGGGTGTTTTAAAGTTAATGAGAAATTGGTTTATGCACCCCAAGCTGTTATGAGTGGGGAAAAGGGTGGGAGTTCTTGGAATCTGTTGCTATGGACAGCTGAGTGAAGCAGCTTTCCTACAAGGCCCTTTAAGTTTTGAGTCACAGTGCTGGGGGTCCTTCAGAGGACCTTGCAGGAGTCTCTGCTCAGTGCAGATGTTGTGCCCATTTTCCTGCTTCCTTCACTCCAAAATGCTTGAGGTGTGGATCCTGCTCCCCCACACAGACCCACAGCACCCATCCCATGCTGGCCAGTTTACCCCATTGCCACCTGCCTGGAGATGCTTTCACATCATGCATCACCAATCCCTAAACAGCCTCAGATCTGTCACAGACTCACCAAATGACTCAACACTAGACCTGTGCTGCTGTGCAAGTGAAGAAGTAATTTGCTTTACTACAACATAAAAGGCATTACTGTGACTCAAGATGGGGTCACAGGAACAGAAAGACATCTTCAGCTACACATGCACTAGCTTGGCTCCCACTGGCCTCTCCAGCTGGTTCCTGTCCAGCTGAAACTGTCTGGTAGCTCACAGAGCTCTCAGAGGCATACTGAACCTTAGTCTAGTCCTTATCCTGGGTGTTGTATCAGCACAGCCTGTCCTTTCCTAACCATTTTCTTCCCATGGATTGCCTCTTGATTCCAATCTCACTGCCTGTGGTTTCCTCTGCTTCCTAAGCGTGGTACTGAATCAAGATATCATCTAACTACTTGCTGAAGAATTAATTCCTCTCACTGTCTTGCCTTAGAAATGTTTTTGCCCCTCAGTCATGGTTAGACTGAGTCACTTTCTGGCCAGAGACAAGTAAAATGCTGCTGAATGGACAAGCAAAGCCAAAAGGATCAGCTTGGTCCTTCATTTGTCTAAAACAAATTCACCCACTGGGCATAAAGCATTGCCAACAGAGTGAGGGGAAGAAGCTGAGCACAGAGCCTTCATGAACTGAAAGGTGTCCTTGCCACAGGATCACTGATGGTTGTCTCCTCTGTACTTTCCACAGCCATGTAAAACAGCAATGACTTGGACTTGCTATTTTCTTTGGAGGGATGCTCAATGTGGCAGTAATACAGGAACTAGAGGCTGAGCAACCTGATTTGGGTGTCTGAGGTTCAGTGACTCTGGAATATTTTAGTGTTTCAGAATCAGGCAAAATGATGGAATCTAATCCAGCAGATTAGATTGGATTGGAGAGGGTCCAGAGGAGGCCACAAAGATGCTCAGAGGGCTGCAGCAGCTCTGCTATGAGGACAGGCTACAAGAGTTGGGGCTCTGCAGCCTGGAGAAGAGAAGGCTTCCAGGAGACCTTATAGTAGCCTTCCAGTATCTGAAGGGGGCCTACAGGAAGGCTGGGGAGGGACTATTGACAAGGTCTGGGAATGACAGGACAAGGGGCAATGGGTTTGAACTGGCAGAGGGGAGGTTTAAACTGGCTGTTAGGAGGAAGTTGTTTGCAGTGAGGGTGGTGAGACACTGGCACAGGTTGGCCAGGGAGGTTGTGGCTGCTCCCTCCCTGGAGGTGTTCAAGGCCAGGTTGGAGGAGGCCTTGAGTGAGCTGTACTAGTGGGAGGTGTCCCTGCCTATGGCAGGGGGTTGGAACTGGATGATCCTTGAGGTCCCTTCCAACCTTACCATTCTATGATTCTAAGCTCATCCACTGGGAGCACATCCCTAGCAGGCATCGGCTGCTGGAAGGGGTTTGGGAGGATGACAGTGGGACTGAAACTCTCCCTTAGCATCTTTGTTACCATTTTCCCAAAGATGGAGGTGGAGGGGATAGAGGAGGTAGCATCAGCTCTTGGTGCCTCTGTGTAGAGTCACTGAACCACTTGCATAACTCACTTCAACAGGTTTCTGGGTTCTGGGCAAGGTGGGTGAAAGAAGTACATCTGAAATCCAAGGGCATGCTCAAAAGGGTGAAAGCACATAAAAGCACTGCAGCCACAGAGCTGGAAGGGCTCTCCATGCACAGTGCAGTGAGGGAATACTAATCTGGCTTCATTGTAACCACCACTCCTGGAGAAATAAGGGTATCTGGGTATGCCAGTTACAACAGGAAGAGATTTCAGTCATTAACTGTAGCAGAGCAGAAAGAACTTAAAGAGTGCAGGTGAAGAACAGGCATGCCTTCAGCTGAGGTCTGGAGGGAGACAGGGAGATAAAGGCAGCTGCTGCTCCAGAGCAGCAGAGAAGAAAGGATGGCAGATGCTGCCACCCAACATAGCCCTCCTCCTGGGGCTGGGTTTCCTTTTGCCAGGAACTAACAGGACAGAATTGGAGCCAACATCAACAGAGCAGTGAAGTGGCACTTTGTCCCCAAAGTGGGAAGATGACAGACCTGAGGCACCTTTCTGCAGCCCTAAAGCAAAAACCACAAGGCTGCAGAGCAGCTGCATCTCATCCCAGGCCTCCCTGTAGTCAACACCACCGTCACTTCACAGCCCATGTATCACTCAGGCTGATCAGCAGAGAGGTAATGAACAGTTAATGCTCTGTTTGGAGAGCAGGGTGGGTTACAGTAAGGCAGGGTGTGACTGGCAGCTGTCACTGCTGTGGCCAAGCTCCTCTCTGACCCTGCAGCTCCTGACCAAAGAGATGAATGACTGATGCAGCCCAAACTCACACAAAGCCTGCTCAGCAGCTCTGGGTGGCTTTTTTTCCCTCCACGAGTCCCCTGGCAGAATGTTGGCAAACACTTAGAGGCAATGGTGATGGGTGGGAGCCAGGCTGGGCACTAGGTGTGTTGGAGACCATTTTTCATGGCTTTTCTGGGGTGTTGAAAGAAACCCTTCATTCTCCATGGCTCTAGGAACTCAAGAAATACAACAGGGTGCTGCTGGATCTCTGGAGCTAATTAAATCCAAGAACTGAGCCTCAGTGGTGGGAGGAAGCTTGCTGAGCTTTGCTGATGATGTCAGCATTGCATAGGTGTCTGCTCAGCAGTCTTTCCTGGGTTCACACCAAGTGCTGCAATGCCTCCAGAAGGTCTGGCTTTGATATGGAGAAGTCCAGGGCAGAAATGTGTTTCCATACCACCAGTGCCTCAATGCTGTGCCCAGGCTCCACTCCCCAGGTGCCCACTGTAAGGATGGGGAGTGAGATACTGGGCTGGCAGTTGAGTAGTGTCATGCTTGCATCAGGGGAACAGAGCCATGTGCATCACAACCTATGAGGGGTTAGAATGTGGATACTTCTAAGAAACTGGCCTCAATAACTCACCAAAATCACAGAATCATTAAGTCTAGAAAAGACCTCATGAAGTCCAACCATCAACTCAACACCACCATGCCCACTGAAACATGTCCCAAGGTGCCATGAGGTTTTCATCAGGGCCTGGGTTCCAGCCCTTGTCTTCTGAGCCCCAGTTCCTTCCCAAGCAACTGTCCTGGCTCACACACAAGAGGAGCATGTGTGAAGCACAAGGCTGTTTGGCAAACTCAACCCATCTGTCCCAGCACACCCCATTTTGTCAAACAAACTCTACCCACATTTCCACTCACACTGAGAAAAGAGTTTTCCAGACAGCACCAAAGAGGGAGGAAGGAAGGAATGCTGGCTGGATGCAGGCAAAGGGCTGTGGGCTTCCAATACCTAAAGGGTGGAGGTCACGAGGATGGGCCTGAGCTCTTTTCAGTGGTGCCCAGTGACAGGAGAAGGAGCAAAGGGCACAAAGTGGAACCCAGGAGATTCCATCTGAACAGGAAGAGAAACTTCTTTGCTGTGAGGGTGCCAGAGCCCTGGAGCAGGCTGCCCAGAGAGGTAGTGGAGTCTCCTCCTCTGGAGAGATTCCAAACCCACCTGGACAGGTTCCCATGCAACCTGATCTAAGCAAACCTGCTTTGTGGGGGGAGATGGGGGTGGGTGCTGGACTAGATGGTCTCCAGAAGTCCCTTCCAACCCCCACCACTCTGTGATTCTCTTGACTTGCTCCTCTAACCTCCTGGCCTGCCAAACAATGAGGGCTTTTGGACATCAATGGGGGCAACTACACTGGGACCTCTGAGTCTGTGAAACCAAGAGCAAGTGACCTAAAGAGGGGAAAATAAAATTAGTAACCCCCTTTTTGTTCTGCTTGGACCCAGGAGAGGGAGGTTGATATAAAAAACATGGAGAGCTGAAAGAGGAGAAGGCTCACTCTCCTGCCAGTTGTGTTGTTCAAATCCAGCTCTCTCTTTGTAAGAAAACAAAGTGCAAAGCCAAGACCATTCCTGTGCAGAGCTCCATGCTCACATTTCCATTTTTCCATAGGAGTGCACACTTCATGCTTTCAGATTGCAGCATCTGAAAGCTGCAAGACCCACGTGTATTCACATCCACCCAGGAGAATCAGCCTGAGTTGATACTGGCTGCCACTTGCCTGCTCTGCCCTCACCTGCTCACCTCAGCCTTTGGTGAGCCAGGCAGCAGCTCACCAGCAGCCTCCATGGCTTCTTGATGATTGACATTAATGATTTTTAACATGATGCTGAGTGGGTGAGGCTGACAGTGCTGTGGGAAGCAGCTGTCTCCCATTAACTCTCCACCATGGAGCCCTTTGTACAGCCAATTCTAAACACCCTTTGGAAGGCCCTGGTGCCATTGTGGGAAAGGAAATAAAGCAACTGGGGAAAAAAGGTGAAAAACTAAAGGAAAAGTCTTAGAAGATGATTAATTTATCACCTGCTTCTTGCTAATATCTGTCCAGAGGATGAACTCCTGTCACAAGACAGGGGAAAAAACAGCCTCCATGGAGACTTCCTCAATCCCTAAGGACAACAACCATCTGCTAATCTCTGAGTCTCTGGGCCAGACCCCATTAGACTGGGGTCAAAGTCAAAACTTCAGCTCCAGTCCCCTGCTTTTATTGTGTTGGTTCTTCCTTTTTTAGGGAACAGGTGAACATGGTGACTCTGCAGGACCAAGTGTGAGCCTCACCAGCTCTCCACCATGGCAATACAGCATGGGCTTCTCCTCTGTGGCACAGCAGAGGAGGTGTGGCAGTTGATGATGGTTCCTGCTGGTTCCTCTCCAGGAGGACCCCTGCCCCGTGGGAAGACACACATCTGCTGCAGTGCAATGTGGCAATCCCTGTGTACACACCACAGGAGAAGACAGACAGGGAGGACTCAGCATGGCCCTGTACATGCTTAGGGGCTCGACTCACAAGCTCTGCTGATGTTCAGACATGGCACTGGCACCCTGGAAATTCTGTGCTCAGGCCAGACACCCATCCTGATGCTCCAAATCTGACCCCATAAAGCAAGGTGGAGCTGGCCCAGCTCAACCTTCCTCCTGGCCTGGGCTCCTGGGCTACACATCTACATGGACAAGGACACATCAAAAAGTCACAAGGCCACCAAGACCTTTGTGGCTTGGTCTGAATTTTAACAAAGGTCTTCAGAGGAGAGCAGCTGGTGATTAACCCCTCCAACACATGCTCCTCAGCCTTCTGAGAGCCATGGCCATCTTCCAAGGCAGTAACTCCCCAGTGGAGCAGACCACACAGATATAACCAGCTGGAAAAGAGGACTTTAAGTTTGGGGTTGTATTTTTATGGTGTTGTTTTAACCTGCAGGGCAGTAATTCTAGGAGGGACAGCTCATCTCCATTCATTTCTTTCTGTCCAATCTTAAGTAACATTCACAGAGATTAAAAAAAAATAAATACTAGGGCAAGGACATGGCCAAGAGTAAATCCCAAATCTTCACACCTACCTCCTAGGTGTGAACCAAAAGAAAAACCAACCAAATCAAACAAACTAGAGATTTACCTCTCCAAAGCCACAGTTTGGAGAGGAAACCCTCAGATTCAGTGATCACACAAAACTCCTGGAATTAAAAACCTCCATAAGGAGACAGCAAAGGGTGACATAAAGAGCCAAGATCTCTCTTCTCTTCTGATGTCCATTACACAGGAACCAGCTGTTGAGCTGAGCATGGATCCACATCACCATCTTCAGACCAAATTTGCCACCATATTGCTAAAAACCCAGAAGAGTTTATCCCAACTCAGTAAGGGAGAGTGGACAACCACAATGAGGACTGCTACTCCCTTGTGCCACCATCATGAACCACAGAGTCCAAGGTGTGAAAAACATAAACACATCAACTCCAGTATCCTCATTAGGAGACCACTCTGATAACCTCATCTGCTCATCACATGTGCCACAAAACTGTCCTCTTTGCATGTGGTTAGTTGTAAAACCTGGCCCAAGGTTTAGCATAGACTCATAGAATGGTAAGGTTGGAAGGGACCTCAAGGATCATCCAGTTCCAACCCCCTGCCATAGGCAGGGACACCTCCCACTAGT
>VWYK01000450.1:21749-36158 GCA_013399775.1 Semnornis frantzii | reverse complement strand
GTTGGAGGAGGCCTTGAGTGAGCTGTACTAGTGGGAGGTGTCCCTGCCTATGGCAGGGGGTTGGAACTGGATGATCCTTGAGGTCCCTTCCAACCTTACCATTCTATGATTCTAATGATTTTACCCCCTGTAACTTTTACCAGACCCACTTTGAGACAAAGTGTCCCTCAGAACTATGTGGTAAACACGACAGCTACAAACATGGTTTGATCTGGAAGATGCTGCAAGACATTTGGTGGCCAGTGTAACTGCATCCCTTCGTACAAAGGGCCTGCTGTGGTGTGAACCTGCAGCTTCTCAGGCGGCTAAAAGCACCAAAGTCCTGCTGCTTACCATGCCTGCTAAATCACTCCCATCTAACATCACATTTATGCCAGGTGTAGCTATGGTGCAGTTGTGAGAGACTCAGCAGCTCTCCCATGAGCATCCCAAACACTGTGATACAGACAGAAATGAGCTATTTTCTTCTGACCTTCTCTGCTGTGTTCACAGGTGACAGCCTCCCCTACAAGACCTCCCAGATGACTTCTCCTTTTGAGATGCCTGCCCCACACCACACTTGGGCTTGTAAGCAAGCTGCTCTGAGTCCTGCAACCAAATCTATGGAGCAACAGACCTGAAGTTGTAATGGAGACAGTGCAGAAAGCTTCTCTCTGTTGCTGTTGGCCAGAATTGGTGACTTCCATAATCTCTGTGATCTCAGGGAAGTCAGGCTACAGTGAAAGCCAGTGTTCATGCAGGAACAACCCATCAGTTAAAACTCAGCTACTGCAGCAGCAGCAAATCCCCTGGCTCAGAATTGCTTTAGTAGCTTTCAAAGGTAAATACAGCAGAAAGCATCACTGGGGAGGAGAGAGGAAGACTGGCACGGACAAAGAAAGGCAGTACCATAGCTTTAAGCAGCTGTGGGCCAGTGAGTCTTTCATGGCAGAAGTTGGTTTTATCTCTAGCCATTCACCAGAGCCAGACAGTTACTTAATAATTCAAACCTTGTGGCATAGTGTATGCCTTTCAATCAGTATCACATCCCACAGCTTGAGCCCCTTCCCCTGAGCACTTGCTGAACCAGTACAGGTTTGGTTGCAGTCAGCTGCAGTGGAATTGGGGAAGCACAGCTCCAACCTGGTCCCTAAAATGGAAGCAGATGGTCACTCCAGGCTGCCAGGCCACCCTGCTTCTCTGCTGAAGGTTACTTTTACCCCAAAGCACTTCCCTCCTCTGCAGGGCTCCCAAACAAAGCTCTAAAAGAAACCAGCTCCCCCTGCCCCGGGCTTTCTGCTTTGATCTCAGCCTGGCATGGATGCTGCAGCAGCAGTTAGGCTTCTTCTAGGAAAAGAAAAAGTCATTACTGGCAGACTCAGCTCTTTCCAAGCTCTGTGTGAGGAAGTGGTACCTGCCTACACATCTGAGGTCCTCACCATGGTGCCCTGCATTTTGTCCCCAAGCTCCTCCACTGCCTACTGGTCTTTTAAGGTGTGAATGAGAGAACCTTGGCACAGTCCCATCTGGCTTGTCTGAATTTCAGCTTTTCTAGGTGGAAAAGAGAAAAAAAGTTTATTTCAAAACCCCTGCACTGAAAAATACAACTGGGATGGACTAGTGTGAGACAGGACTCAGAGCTGTGGCCAGTCTGCAGAGGACAGGAATAGGATCTATTGCATCTCTAAGTTCAGGTTGTGAGGCTGCAGAGCAGTTCAGGAAGTTAGCTGTCCACATCTGTCCTTCAGTTCTCCTGCCTACCAGCCAAGATAAGAGCTATCTCCATGGCAGAGATGCCAAATTTGGTCCCTCCATCACTGTTTCCTCTATGATGACAGCAAAGCATGAATTGGAATTGATGACAGAAGATCTACACTCGAGGATGCCAACATTCATATCTGTAAACACCACATCTTCATATGGCCAAGTGTCTTACTGGGTACAACACACACATTGGAGAGAAGAAAGAAGTCAAGTTCTGGGAACCACAACAGACAACACTTTCAGTGGATCCTGGGCTCCTGTATGCAACAACAGGGCAGAGCTGAGAGAATTCTGTGCTTTGTGGAGGTGATGAATGCAGACATCAGCTTTGTGAGCTCTGGAAGGACATATCTCCACAGGACAGCTGTGTCTGTGTGATGTCCTGCCAAAAGTGGGTTGGCCCTCATGATGGAAAAGGATCTTCAGCAGCAGTTGAGATCCAAACTGTGGCATTGATGAATTACAACAACATATATCTGAAATAGTCTCTATTTTATTAATGAATAAACCAGAATCATGGGATGAAGATAAAAAGGGGATACAGATAATTCAGCTAGCTTGTTAATTGAGTGGCAGCCTTCACAGCTTGAAGTGAAAGACTCATTTCTGGGAAACACATGAAACTAAATCAGAAAGAAAAATAAAATGGAAGTGGAATTTCCAATTGGAAGTGGGAGTGAATGGACTAGATTGGATCTAGAAGGGCTTAGGTATCTATTAACAAAGAGAAGAGACATGCAATTATATAAAGAAGCTGCTAGACAGTAAGTTAGAGCACCTGCATTTAGTCCCTTGTCCTGATGAAGAGTGCACATGGTGAGATGTTGTTTGCAGTAGCTAAAGGATTAGGCTTAAGGTACTGGGAGGAGGTGAATGAGTATAGCTGGTCTTGGCTTCATCTCTCTGCCATAAAAACAAGTGAATTCGAGACACAGGATGAAAAGAGGCAGTAACAAGTGCAAAAGAAATAGAAAGTTTATGTACATCAGCTGTTTATAGCAGGAGAATGAGTCAGTCTGTCCCTGCAGCTTTCATTACAACTCAAATCAGCAAATCCCCACCTTGAAACTGGAAAAAGCCTCTGTAGGTTGTGTATAAATAGACATTTTCCAGACACATGAGGACAAGGGCTCAGACTAACTGGACGGACATCACCCCACGATATAAAACTACCATCAGGTTTTATTACTTAGAAACTGACCTTATTTATGGCAAATGGTAAGAAGTAAAATAATGGGAAGAAAAGGAAAAGCCAGGCATGGCCAGATGCTAGAGGGTTCTTTACTCTACACACTACGAGGGGGTGCTGGTTACCACAGACTGCCTGTTCCCCTTCCCAGGAATCACGTAGCTGTATAAATTGAGAGTTCATCCATCACAGGGGCAGAGTCTGCTTGCTGCAGAGCCCAGCAGAATTAATAACCCAGGCAAGGATGAAAGCCAGGACAGGTTGACTGGCTGCCCAGTGACGGGAATCATACTTACTCTGAGTCTAGACTTCTCCCACGCAAGCTTCCTTGGGTACTGCCATCTACCACTGCCTTTCATCCCAAGACTTGTGTCCCTTCCACAGTCAACACTGTGACAATCTGCTACTTCCAGCTCCCTCTAGTCCGTGTGGGACCAGAGCCAACTTACCTAGAGGATTAATTCTTCCCTGGTGTGACGGTTTGGGAGTTCCCTGCCCCCCCACACTTTGAAATGACCCAGACTAGATCTCAGCCAGACTGGAAGTTAAGAGATGAAGCTCTATTTACAGCTCAGCACAATATACAAGCAAATATATACAGTATATACAGGAATATTTACAGAAATATACAAGTTTAAGGTAATACAGACACACAACTCCCCTCCCAGAAATCAGAGACCCCAGGAGGGGCTCCCAACCACCCTTCCACCTTCTCCCCATCCCCACACCTTACCCCAAGGTTTGGCTTACGCGCAAGGAGGATTGGCTGGGGAGGATTAGAAGAAAAGTGGTTAGTGAAGTTATTCAGCAGAGAGGAGAAGCCAGAGCTGCTAGCCCAAGACCCAAGCAGCAAGCCAGCCCAGCAAGCAAGTAAGTCCCTCATGACCCAGACTGCCAGCTCAAGAGACTCTTATCTTCTTTGTTTTGGTTTTCTTATACCTAAACATCACAGCAAGCCTCTGAGTGAAGTAGACATCACCATAGTTTTTACCTTCACAGCCTACAGTATAATTTTCTCTATTAAAAAATATTCCAATTAGCTCAAACCAGCACACCTGGATCCAAGAAAACATCACTCACAGCAAGAAAAGACAGCTGCTATTGCACAGCAAAAGCAAGCCAAGCATGGAGATAGTTCCTGACGCACGAGGAACCCCTTGGCTACAGCCTGCTTGCAAAGGGACTCGTTATCCATAAAACTAAACCTTATAAAAGGCAGCTAAGGGAGCTCTGGGCTTTCCCTGCAAAACATCCATAGGATTCCTGGGGTGTTTGTGATCCCAAGCAAAGCCCAGCAGCTGTCCACAGCTGCTCCCTGTGTAAGCCACGCTTTAAGAAGGTCATGTACAGACTGCTTGGAACAAGGTGGTGTGCTAGAAGGAGGCTTTATGCTAAACAACTTCAAAGAGCTGGAAGCAGAGTTACAGGAGTACTAAACACAAGTGCTACAAATGCAAGACTGCATGGCCTTGGAAGATACTTCACCAAGAGTAAAAGGCTACTCTGAGGAAAACCAAGTAGTCGGAAGCCTCACCAGAACTGGAATCTCCTAGAGATGAACCAAATCCAAAGCAGATGAGCAGTAGTTCAGGGAAGGCCTCACAGAAACAAGGAAAGGTGCAGCAGTGGAAGCAGATGTTGAAGCAGAGATGCACATAGCAGAAGGGAGCCACGAACAGGAGCGCTGACCATCTAGGAACAAGGTACAACTCAGAGTTCAGTGCAGTTGGGCTTATGAATGGCACTCAGAGCTGGAAAAGATGCAATTATTATGAACCACAGAATGCAGAAAGAATCAACAGATCTGTTATACTCAGGTCACTGCAAGAAAAAAAATGTGCATAGACAAAATAATTGTAAGAATACATTAAAAGGAAACAAGTTCCATTACCTACAAAAAGAGACATTTTTGGAGAGATGTCTGGTGCTGAATGTATTTCTGTGCTTGATGCATCAGCAGTGTTCTGGCAGGTGGCCTTAGAAAAATAAAGTGCATGTTTGTGGGTATTCAACACTCTCTTTGAGAGACACCTTCCCCAGCCTGTCACTTGGGTTCAGCGCCAGAGGTGTTTGACTGGAAAATACAACGTGTTTTTATTGGTGTATCCAGGAGGCTTCCAAAGTCTACAGAGCTGATGCTTACATCTGGGGAAAATGTGCAGAAAAGGCAGGGCTGAAAGCTCCAGCTCACTCTGGAAAGAGCTGCAGCTGCTAAGTTAAAGCTGAATTCCACACACTGCGAAGAAAGGAAAGATATCAGGCAGAGGAGGGTTTGGCAAGGGGTACCAGGCTGCCAGAGCAGACAAGGAGATTCAAGGATTTCCTGGAATGACAATGTGCAGACAAAGCTGCCCTACTTCAGCTCCTTAAATTAGCATCCCCAGAGAGCTACTGTACAAAAAGCTGCCCCAGGGAACAAAGGATGCTGAGCACACGTGGGAGCTGAAGCACCAAGGCTTAGGATACTGTAACAGGCACCTAGAGAGGATACTGGCACAGTCTCCATCACCAGCATGGTCAAAACCAAGACCTGAGCCATGCATATGAATAAATATGCTCAAATGTGATGGAGATTTTGGGCACAGTTAGTGGTAATGTGCTTAAAAACAAATGTCTCTTCTTGAAGACAGACAGGTGCTATCTGCAATCAACCACAAACCATGGAGATGATTAGGATCCATGAACATGACAATCACTGCTGCCAAAAAGCTGCTGGCAAGACACTCCTTGAGAACAGAGCTCTGTTTGAGCTACAAACACGCGATTTGCAAAGCAGATAAAGATGTCTGGTGGCTGCAGACACACTCTACACTCCCTCATTTATTGCTCTGGTGATGCCAACAACAGCTTTGCATGTCGTGCTAGCAGCATCACCACACCCTGTGCTCAGAGACCTGCTGATTGAAGAGATGGATTCTTATCTCATCTTGCTCCAGGTACGACCCTTCAGCAACACTCTGTCCCAGGAGAACCAGCCCAGCCAGCACCCACATTATCAAGAGCAGACCTACCACATTTGGGGATCTCCTCCTCTACAAAATTTGTCAAAATGAATGAGTTAAGCCCCATAGCCCAAATATTTACAGAACACAAACCAGGATGTGTATATTCCTGGAAAAAAAAGCAACCAGATGGTGGATGCCAGGTCTACAGAGAAGACAAGATCTCAGAGGTAGACACTGGATCAAGCTTGTACACACCTAATATCTTTAATCTCAATAGGATCTTTCAGATTCATGATAGGACTTTGTTTAAAATCAGGAGGATAACAGGGAGAAGGGGTTTACACCAGCTGAAATAAACAGTCCCATGGAGATGGTAGCTCAGGACTAAAAACCAAACAGGAGGACAAAAATCAAGAGGTCTAAAAAAACTTTTCACCAGAACAATGCAGAATATTCTCAGTAAGAAAACAGAAGGTGATCTTGATTATTAAATCTCTGCCACTGAACACAGCAGCTAACAGGATCAAGTTGATTTTTGCTCAATATGACACCTGAAATAATAGTTCCTTGTCATGAAATCATGGAATCATTTCGGGTGAAAGAGACCTTCAAGATCATCAAGTCCAACTGTTAACCCAGCACTGCCAGGTCACCACTAAACCCTGGTTCCTCAGCAGCACAGCTCTGAAACCCATCCAGGAATGGGGACCCCACCACTGCCCTGGGTGGCCTGGTGAAGGCCTTGAAAACCCTCAAGAGGAAGAAACTATTCCTCATGTCCAACCTAAACCTTCCCTGGTGCAACTCACTGATGGGCTTAGCCATCCGGAGTTTCCTTCCTGACCTGCTCCTTTTATCACCACTGCTGATGCAAAATGCCAAAAGAGTGAAGAACCTGCTAAAACCAGCTCCAGAGTCAGGCTCTGATCTAAGTGTTTCTGTTACTACTATTGCTACACATGGCAACTGAAGGAAGATGTGAGCAGGGACACCTTGCTGAGGCACTTACAAGAAGCAGTTGGACATGGCCATGGTGCTGCCCAGATGCTCATGTTACAATCACATATAATGAAGACCTGAACAGAGCAGGTCTCTGCTAAAATTTGTGTATCCAAGTCATTAACTGAGCAGCTCAGTTCCTGATTCTGCTGGAGCCTCTAAGAGCCAGAGATTAGAAAAGAGCATCCCTAGTAAAGACTTGTTAGCAACAGAAGTTTTGGAATATTCAACCCAATGCCAATCTGTGTGTGTTGGTGGGGGGTGTCATGGACACACATCCATGCCAGGAAATCTGCAGGGACTCTGATGCCCAGGAAAGTAATTACAGCGATGGATCTGTGTTGATGTCCCAAATATTTCATTGATAAGGACTCAGAAGGCTGAAGTCACAAGAAAAGTCTCTTTCCAGTGGTGCCCAGTGACAGGAGAAGGGGCAATAGGAACAAACTGGAACCCAGGAAGTTCCATCTTAAGAGGAGGAGAAAATTCTTTGCTGTGAGGTTGCTAGAGCCCTGGAGCATGCTTCCCAGACAGTCTGTGGCATCTCCTTCTCTGCAGAGATTCCAAACCCATCTGGACACTGTGATCCTGGGCAGCCTGCTGTGGGTGACCCTGCTGTAGGAAGGGGGTTGGACTAGATGATCTCCAGAAGTCCTTTCCAACCCCCAGCATACTGGGATTCTGGAATAGGTTTCAACAGTTCACAAAGGAAAAGTCTTTAGAGTACTCTAAAATCCAGACCAAGATTTCCAATGTGCAACCTTGAGTCTTAATCTTAGTGTAATTACAATACTAATTTAAAAATGCAACTAAAACTGCTTATGCATTAATGACCAAAGCCACTGGACTAGTGATGAGCAAAACTCATGGATAGATCACTATTAGTATCCTGCAGATAGGTGGTAGGTGCTGCAGAAGGTCCAAGCTTCAAAGAGACAAAAAGCAGATAAAGACAAGGAACAGAGGGCAGGAAAATAACATCATATTTAATATTAGCATGAAGGCCTAATATAAAGTAGTTTTAGCATCACAGAATTATGAAGATTGTAAAAGACCTCTAGGATCAAGTCCAACTACCAAAGCAACACCACCATGCCCACCGAACCATGACCTGAAGTGCCACATCTACACATTTTTTCAACACTTCCAGAGATGGTGACTCTACCAGGGAGGTCCCTGGGCAGCCTGTTCCAATGCCTGGCCACCCCTTCAGAAATTTCTCCTAATATCCAATCTAAACTTCCCCGTATTTTGCATGCCAGTAAGTGAAACAGTCAAGATTTACATGGCAAGCACAGAAAACACCACGGCAGAGAAAGAGACTAAAGGGCAAGAAATAATGGTTGGTTGAATGTGGAATTTTGTTTCTGTCAAGTGAAAGGGGCAGCACAGGGGAAGGAATGGATCTTAAACAAAACAACAACAACAACCCCACAAAAAAAAAATCGCCACCACCAACAAAACAAACAAACAACAACAACAACAAAAAACCAACCAAGAAAAAAACAAACCCAACAAACAGGATATAAGATGAGGACTGGCCAAAAAAGGACCACTAAAATACAGACAAGCATTTCATGTGATAGAGAAGAAAAAAGCCAAACAAGAGGAAGTTGCAGAGTGGATATGATTTGGGCAGAAGTCAGTGCTGATGAAGGCCAAGAGAAAAGGATGTTGCACTAATCGAGGCATGATAACAACTTGGACAAGAGTTTTAGCTGTGAGGACAAGAAGGTTGAATCCTTATGGCTGAAAAGATGTAGTGCAGGAAGAAGAACACAGAGAGATGTTTATTGTTCAGGAATAGAAGGAAAATCTTTATCTACCACCTGAATTGTATCAGCTGAGACAAGTCCTCCCAGGAGACTTTCCTACTCCTCCCACATTGTCCAGCTTCCTCCTCTAACTCTGCTTCCCGTCCCAGCTTTCTGTTATCATCTGGATGTCTATCTCTGCTTCTGCAAAGGACTTGACCAAAGAAAACAGAGGGTTTGTAAATCCATCTGCCCAGATGTGGCTTTTTTGATGTCTGGAGCACGCAGACACAGTGCTGAAATTTATGATTTCCAAAGGAGGATGGAGAAAGGGAGAAATTTATGTTAGGAAAATGTGACTATCATCTTCATTTATCTCCTGGTTTTGTAATGGAAAACAGGCATTTTGCAAACACATTCTCACAAAGCCCAGCATGAAATGGTTTATGAACTCGAGTGCATTGACCAAGAACTGTTCCATAAAGGCTGGTAATAATAACATTAATAATGCAATAAATCACACCCCATCTGCACCATCACATCAGTAGCCACCTGGCAAGGGAGAAAACGCCCTGCTGAGAAGCAAGGCAGCAGCAGCTCCTTCCTCTTCCATCCTTCATCCTGTCCGTATCAATCAAAAGCCTTTGGATCCTCCGGACCAGCAGACTGACCACAGACACCCCACACAGAAGCTGCTGTACGTTACACAGGCAACAAATACAACGTTCAGCTACACTGTAGAGCTAGCCCAGACTTCCTGAGGACACTCCAAAGTGACAGCTTCGAGGAAAGCCCACCCCAAAGACGTGGATTACCTGAGAAGGTTCAGCTCATCCCACTGCAGCAGGCAGATAACTAGAGCAGCTCGAGCAATTAGCTGCGAGGAGTTAAGCCCTGGAAACAGCAACGCTTCAGATTTGTATATTAAAGACCAGAGACAAATTTGCATTCCCGGTAAATGAGTGTGCTTTTCAATCCTTGGCAGCTCCCTTGGAGCCCTGGATTTACAGCAGGAAACAATACAGATCCTGCTCCAGACAACCACAGTTTATTTCTTGAGACTATTTGCAAGGAAAACCTGAAACTGGAGTTAAAAGAGCATCGGTTTGATCTGGTACCCAACAATCTGAATTCAAAGCCACCTCAATTTCTGAAGTTTACACCCAGCCATTTCCAAGTATTTAAACCATTTTGCAAGCGTTTAGACAGGAAGCTTTTCTATACTCACCCTGGAGGAAGTGGTGGCATTACTGATCTATGTCCTGCACTACATTAAGTGTGGCTGTGGAGTTATTTATGTGCTTTTCCTGACTTCGTTTGACACAGGAGTTGATTGCAGTGCTGTATGATTACGTCTGCATCTCTGAATCTTTCCTTCTCAGCTGGAAAGTCTCAAGTTCCAAGCTGGGATTCCCTCTCCACCCCCTTCTCATGTGCTTAACCCTCCTTCTGCTGGAAGTGGCCAGTAAACACCCAAAAAAAAAAACAATTAAAATATCCTTTTAGGTACAAAAGACTGCAGAGAAGCAGGAAGTGGGAAAGGAGCATTTTAAGAGAAAAAAAGCATTTTCACAGATGCTGCCTCTTCATTAACCCTGTGCTAAAAGAAAATCCTCTTTAATGATTATTTTTAACTATGGACACAAAGCATTTTAACTGTGATCTCAAAGCATTTGGGATTCCAAGTCTTTCTTTCTAAATTGTTTCTGTCTTGAATTCTTTCTTCTTGTGATCTTTATCAACTCAGCCCTCTTTGAGGGTCACAGAGAGGCTCAGGGGAGACCTCCTGGCGCTCTACAACTCCTGAAAGGAGGTTGGAGCCAGGTGAGAGTCAGTGTCTCTCCCAAGGAACAAGCCATAGGACATAAGGAAACAGTCTCAAGTTGCATCAAAGGAGATTTAGGTTGGACATGAGGAACAATTTCTTCCACTTGAGAGTTGTCAAGGTCTGGACCAAACTCTCCAGAGCACTGGTGGAGTCTCTGTCCCTGGAGGGGTTTCAAAGTTGTGGAGATGTGGTGCTAAGGGACATGGTTTAATGGCGACCTGGCAGTGCTGGGTTAACAGCTGGACTTGATCTTAAAGGTCTCTTGCAACCAAACTGATTCTGTGATTCTATGAAACACTCAGCCAAGCAGTTTCACATGGGGACCTAGTGGATCCTGGTCTAGTGGAAGATGTCCCTACCCATAGCAGGGGGCTGGAACTAGATGACCTTTAAGCTCCCTTCCAACCCAAACCATCCCTGATTCTGTGATCCCAGCCATGCCTTTTGGGGCTACTTATGTTAGTGCAGATGCACTGACAGAAGTTACACCATGCACATTGGCAAGTTGCTGCTTGCATTTTCTTTCTACCCAAGATAATGCAGCCAGTTGTTTGTGTGAAAGACTGGAGGTCACTCTGGGCTTTTTTCAGCATGGTAACAAGTTTTAGGTAGGAATTTCTTCCACTGGCAGCTGAGCCTTTTTAGTAAATCCAGCACAGGGGTAACACAATAGTGATGGGGCCAATGGTTCTGGGTGGTTTAGTGCCAATCACACTTTCAAACAGCTGCAATCTGGAAGTAGGGAAAGTGCTTGAGGTAGAAAACAGAAACTATTTTCAAGATTTTTGGTTGATTAGCACTGAAACCATAGAGAGAATGGAAATGGAAAAAACCCATAAACTACAGAAATATTTGCCCAAGACCTACACCATAGCATTGCTAACAACAGAGAGAAAGGTAAATCCATATCAGAGAAGAAAGCTTTCAGAAAGGGCAATGATGGCCATGAGAAAATAGTTTCAAGGTAAAAGCAGACACCTCCATGAATTATGGACTACAGGACATAAAATCACCAACCTCTGCTGCTGCCGTGAGGGTTTGGTCTGCTCAGTTACTTGGCACTGAATAGACCAAAGAAGTGGTTGCTGCCTGTTTGCTGAATCACACAAAGCTGAAAGCTCAGGGTCCTGCTGGTTACCTAAAGGCTCAACAAGAACTTGGAATATCACAGGAGACTGCCACAGCAGGAGAGCAGGATGTCAGCAAAGCCTTCAATCTTTTACACCTTTGACTGGTACATTTTAATCACATGGCTTTGGAAATTAGGATATTTCATACATGGTTGGGTTATGCTTTGCAGCATCTGGTGTGTAGGGAGAGAACAGAGGCAATGTCCTCTGAGAGCATCCAGGGAATGGATTTAATCACACACAATCCCAGAGGTTGGAAAGGATCTCTGGTGATCACCTAGTCCAACACCCCTGCTAAAGCAGGGTCAGCCACAGCAGGCTGCCCAGAACAGCAACGTCCAGGTGGGTTTGGAATCTCCCCACAGAAGGACACTCTATGACCTCTCTAGGCAGCCTGCCACAGGGCTCCAGCACCCCCAAAGTCTACACATTTCTTCTCACATTCAGGTGGAACCTTCTGGGTTCCAGTTTGTGCCTGTTGCTGGGCACTGCTGAGAAGTGTCGTGCCCTACCCTCTTGCCCCCCACCCTTTATCTGTTGCTGAGGATTGATCAGAGCCTGTCTCAGGCTGCTCTTCTCCAGATTGAACGGCCCCAGGTCTCTCTGATTTTCCTACTCACAGAGAAGCTCCAGTTCCCTCAGCATCTTTGTAGCCTCCTTCCTGGACTCTCTCCAGTAGCTCCCTGTCTCTCTTGCACTGGGGAGCTTTGACCACAGGTTTTACTGTGTGGCTGTAACACTGCAGCTTGTAGGAAAAGGCATCTCACAGGATAGCCTTGTGCCAGGCTGCTGTAGATCAAGGCACACTCCTGTGACCCTTGCAAATTGTAGGGCTGCATTTGGTGATAGTCTTGCCAGTGGCAGCCAATTAAGATCAGAAGGTAGGTCAAGATGAGGAATGCACCTCTGGACTGTTCATTCATTAATCTTCCCTCTCACACACTGTCAGACACTCGTAAGGATTCCCACCCAAAACTGACCGGCTTACGCTTCTTGCAATTCTCTCCCTGCCTGAAGTGAAGAGCTCTTCACTCATCACAGTGTTTTCTTTCCAAGAGCAGCACTCCAGTCAAGGGCTTTTAAACCCTACCCTCTATTTGCCCAAATCTGTATGCTGATTAAAGCTGCAAAGATTTAGAGGGAGTCAGAGCCAGAAGCTTGCAGCCACGAGAGATCTCCAGCCCAAGCACAAGGCTCATTTCTGTCCAGCACAGAGAGCTCCACACCATGAATTGCATCAGAGCAATCATGAAGGTTAAAAAAAAAAAAAAAAAAAATAAAAAAAAAAAGNCATAAAAGTTAAAAAAAAAAAAAAAAAAAAAATTAAAAATAAAAGCAAACCCACACACCCCTCCTCAAAATATTTAGCCACTGAGTATCCATTCAATTGTATTAGCCCTAAATGTGTTGCATTTGCTCAAAGAAAAGAATTGGGGTGGGAAACTTGATCTGTGCGAAGACATTCACGGAGGCCAAAGTTTCTTATGGGAATATTCCTACACAAGTTTGATTTTTTGGCAGAAAACATTAATACCTTCTAGAAAAAGTAGAACAAAGGCAAAAAAAAAGAAAAAAATTATTTTCACTAACACTCTGGTGCCTCCAAACTTTTACCACACCACAAAACTTCCATGAAAACGTAGGAACATGCCAGGGGTGGAAAGCAGGAAGATGAACTATTGTTTTTACATTCTCAGAACGTGCCAGAGGAGCTCCTACTTTCATTATAATGGTCAATTTAACACAACTCAAAGGAATTTCAGGCAGAACCCAAACCAGATGTAATCTCCCCTTTCCCCCCAGATGGCTACAAACTACTTCAAAATATAATAAGGTATAAACAAAATTAAAATTAAAAGAGACCAAAGTAAAAAGCCAAACCTCTACCCTTCTCCACCCCTGCCTACCTCCAAAGCTGCAGTTCCTTAGATAAAAGGTGGATGTTTTGGTCATTGCTTTATTTCAGATAATGAAGAGCTTCTCTACTTGAACCACCTCCTTGGGCTGCCCATTTAATTGCAGAAAGGAGCAAAAGGCAACCTGGATGAGTGGAAAGGGAGAAAGGAATTCAAAACCAATCAACAAACTGTTCCTTATGGAACGGCAGGGGTGGGAAGGGACCATCTCCTTGATTCCTCCCACCTCCTCTTGCATGAATACTGACTTCTTCAGTTCTCCTCTGGTTTTGCTGAAGAGAGCACGAAGCCCATTAGAGCAGGGGGATTAAGAGAGCTGAAGCAGGATTGAGTAATAAAATTGCTGTTAAATAACAGCAATTACGCAAGGCAGATGGCCCCAGTGAGAGCCCAGCGTTCACACGCGCTGGGACGGGGAGCAGGACTCAGCCTGCTCTGCTTCAGGAACAGCACATCATTTGTGTCTGATTAAATCACACCAGACTGGGAGGACTGCAGAAGGGCTGGGTTGTGACACCAAGGAGATGGGAGCAGGCATCTGGGGGAAGAAAGGTGTCAAATGAGAAATTTAGCTGCTGTTTAAGTGGAAGCCAGGGGAGTTCTCAGTGCATTTCATCAGCTACTTGTGCAGTCACCTGAAGAATGTTTAATTTTGCTACCATCGGAGCATGGGAAAACCCAGTTATTAAACTGAAACTGTTACTAATTAATGACAGACAAAATTTCCAACTGTGGCAATTTATGTAACTTAAGAATCATAGAATCACAGAATGGTAAGGTTGGAAGGGACCTCGAGGATTATCTCGTGCCAACCCCCTGCCATAGGCAGGGACACCTCCCACTAGCACAGCTCACTCAAGGTCTCCTCCAACCTGGCCTTGAACACCTCCAGGGAGGGAGCAGCC
>VWYK01000450.1:0-10100 GCA_013399775.1 Semnornis frantzii | reverse complement strand
GTGAGCTGTGCTAGTGGGAGGTGTCCCTGCCTATGGCAGGGGGTTGGAACTGGATGATCCTTGAGGTCCCTTCCAACCTTACCATTCTATGATTCTATGATCTATCTGGACTTCTGCAAGGCCTTTGGCATGGTCCCCCACGACATCCATCTCACTAAGCTGCAGAGAGATGGATTTAATGAGTGGACTGTTTGGTGCATTAGGAAATGTTGGATGATTGCATTCAGAGGGTAGTGGAACAGGTTGTCCAGAGAGGTGGTAGATGTCCCATCCCTGGGACCATTCCAGGTCAGGCTTCATGGGGTTCTGAGGACCTGCTCTAGTTGAATATGTCCCTGCTGACTGCAGGGCATCTGGACTAGGTGACCTTGAAAGGTCCCTTTCAACCCAATGCATTCTATGGTTCTATGATTTTAGTTTGTGTAAACTGAGGAAATATTTATGGCAAACTTATTTTTAATCTTGCCTTTTTTTCCTTTCACATTCTTCTTACTTCACATTCCTTTTCTGCTTCCATTCAGCTTTGTATAAACCTCCATGGTTAACCACAATGTTAAAAACCTAACAGGGTGCAAAGTGTCCCTGAAGAGAAAAATAACTCCTACAGTAGCTGCCAGTCGTGTGGGAGATGGATGCTGCTGTTTACAACAGAGCTCCAGAACCTAGAGGTGCTAGCTGAGAAGGGAGGACAGGCATGAGAAACTGACCCAGGAGAAAGTCTGTAGGAGGCAAATGTGAGAATTTCTGAGGCCTGGAGTGAGGACAGCAGCACAAGAAACATCTCTCATGACCTGCTACCAACGTGCTTTATCAACTGCATGGGACCAGCAGTACTGGAGGACTTGTAAGAAATAAGATCCCTGCAGCAACATTCTTCTTGTCCTCTTACAGGTGACAATCAAAGAAGGCTTAGTGTAGAGAAAAATCTAGCAAAGAGGAGAAAATTACTATTAAGGGCTCATCTACATGGGAAGATCAGTGAAAACTTGAATGTGATCTTCAGCACACAGGACAAGGGGCAATGGGCACAAACTGGAACCTAGGAGGTACCATCCAAACACCAGAAGAAAAATTCTTTGCTGTGAGGGTGGCTGGAACCCCAGAACAGGTTGCCCAGAGAGGTTATGGAGTCTTCTTCCCTGGAGAGATTCCAAACTTGCCTGGACATTGTGATCCTGCTCAACCTGCTGTGGGTGACCTTGCTTTAGCCCAGGGGGAATTGGAGTAGATGATCTCTTGAGGTCCCTTCCAAGCTCCTTTATGCTGGAATTCTGTGCTCTAACTTCCCGTATTGAGTTGATCTGTAGATTGTCTTGCCCATGGAAGAGGCACTAAGCAGTTAAACACACAAAGCCTGGACAAGATCCCCTTGACTTCTTATGCTTGGTATTTGGTTTTTTTTTTCTCCCCTCAAGAGATTAAATATCCAAATGTTTGCAACCAGATCTGGATTCTCCATGAAGCTGAGTTTGTATGAGACAAAATTCCACTGTAACACTGGCTGCTAAGGATGCCATTATATTTTGGGAGCAACAGCTTATTTTTCACAAGGACTTGGCATTGAAGCAAAGAAACCCACAGCACTGGGGCTCTTGGAAGAATGTGTGGCCACCTTCAGAAAAGCTTTATAGGCTCAGGCCCATGACTGTTCAAATGGCTTTAAAAAAGAAAAAAAGGTAATTCCTCCACATTAAGTGTTCACTTACAACTGCTAACATTGTGGATCCAGGGGGAAATCACAGAGTCACAGAATGTCAGGGGCTGGAAGGAACCCTGAAAGCTCATCCAGTCCAACCCCCCCTGCCAGAGCAGGATCTCCTGTACCAGATCACACAGGAACACGTCCAGGCGGGTTTTGAATATGTCCAGAGAGGGAGACTCCACAATCCCCCTGGGCAGCCTGTTCCAGTGTTCTGTCACACTCACAGTAAAAAAATTATTCATCATAAAATCAACCAGGTTGGAAGAGACTCCAAGATCATCTAGTCCAACCAATCACCCAGCCCCAGCCAGTGGACTAGACCATGGCTCTAAATGCCCCCTCCAGGCTTTTCTTGAACACCTCAGGGGACAGTGACTCCCTGGGCAGGATGTTGAAATGAAACTTCCTTTGCCTGAAAGTCCAACCATTGCCTCTTGTCCTGTCATCAGGCATCACTGAGAAAAGCCTGTTTCCATCCTCTTGGCGCTCACCCTTTACATATTTGTAAACACTGATGAGCTCAGCCCTCAGTCTCCTCCAAGCTAAAGAGCCCCAGCTCCCTCAGTATCTCCTTGTAAGAGAGATGTTCCATTCTTTTAATCATCTTTGTGGCTCTGTGCTGGACTCTATCCAGCAGTTCTATGTCCCTCTTGAACTGGGGGGCTCAGAACTGGACACAGTACTCCAGATGCAGCCTCACCAGGGCAGAGTGGAGGGGCTGGAGAACCTCTCTTGACCTACCAAAAACACCAGGCTGCTGATCAAAAGAAATGGAAAAGTGCTGTCAGGAAGGGAATACATTTTTAAGAGATAACACAGTCTGGAAAATACTTTCTGGATAGCTTCCAAGCAAGTTTTTTGCCTGTCCTTTAATATGGCTCTCAGCCTTCAAGGATGCAGAAAAACAGTAATGACCAAAACAACTCTTCTCTGGAGGAACTGAGCAAGAATATTGCAGCAGGAACAGTCAAAGCCCACTTAGACCTTTACCAAAATAATGCTGCATACTACAAATTCTTTTTTTAAAGAGGATCCTGAGCTCACTGAGCTTGCAGTACCTCCGGGTAGATATTCAGTCCATCTGACAGCTGTTTCAACCAAGTCAAGCACATTCAAATGACCACAATGTACACATACTTGATTAGTGGCAGAGTGATCTGTTACTGGGGTCAGCTGCACATACTGGACTTGGATATCACTCCCTTGGAGTGGGGATCCATCAACGCCCCCCGACGCAGGCTCTGCAGACGCGACGGCGATCAGCTGAGCTCCCTGCA
The DNA here is from genome assembly GCA_013399775.1 of Semnornis frantzii. Lineage (NCBI taxonomy): Eukaryota > Metazoa > Chordata > Aves > Piciformes > Ramphastidae > Semnornis > Semnornis frantzii. The sequence goes on along the minus strand of VWYK01000450.1, from coordinate 7,121 downwards.
GCACCTGCAGAGCAAGAGATGAGAGAAAACAACCCCAATCAGAAACGGATTAGGAACCACCTAACTTAAACCAGATGCATCAAACCAGAGCATTAAAAAGAAACAGAAGAAAACTCCCCTATCAGTAACAGTTGCTTTAGGTCTTGTGGGTTTCCAAGAGGACATGGTACACATCTGGAAGGATTCCCAGATGGAACGCTCATCGTGTTCTGCCTGATGAGATTCATGATTCTGTTACTGATTACTGCAAAGACTAATTGGGACAGACTGAGCAGGTTACACAAGGGTGGGATAATGTCAATAGCACACCATGATATCACTGAGTAACACTTTTACTGTGATACAAACAGACACTGATCCAAGATACTCCTCCTCAAAGCCACAGGCATTCAACTTCTGACAGTTTTATTACAGTGATGTTTATATTCCTGTCATAAATCAAGGTGTAGAATTAAGAATGACTGCTAATTACTGTTTCCTCTAAGCACATCTGCATTTGACTGAAGAATAAGTCCCCCCCAAAAAAGTTGATCCATCTAAAAGTGCTTGCTTAAAAAAACACTGTTGTGATTAGTCTAATTCTAGGAGACTTTATAGTAGCCTTCCAGTATCTGAAGGGGGCCTACAGGAAGGCTGGGGAGAGACTACTGACAAGGTCTGGGAATGACAGGATGAGGGACAATGGCTTTAAACTGGCAGAGGGGAAGATTTAGACTGGATGTTAGGAGGAAGTTCTTTACAGTGAGGGTGGTGAGGCACTGGAACAGGTTGGCCAGGGAGGCTGTGGCTCCCTGGAGGAGTTCAAGGCCAGGTTGGATGAGGCCTTGAGTGAGCTGTACTAGTGGGAGGTGTCCCTGCCTATGGCAGGGGGTTGGGACTAGATGATCCTTGAGGTCCCTTCCAACCTTACCATTCTATGAGTCTATGATTCTAATTTTAATTTGCTACTTAAAACACAAATCATAATAACATAGAAATATGTAAACAAGGCTTCAATTCCATTTTTTAATTCAGCTAAAATACACATATTCACTTTTCATTTCTATATGCTGCAAATGAGGTATTTTTAAATGATGATATTTGAACCTCAGCAAACAAAAGACATCTTTCAAAGGCAGGAAAGAGAACAAAGAACAAAAATAACATTCTTAACAAAGGTTTTTTTCTTAACTAAGTCTGATTTCTCAGCTGATCTGCAGGTGGGTGGCCATGCAGGAGTGGGTAGACCAGAAGTTCTCCAGGGAGTGTGGGAGGCAAAAGGTGACCTCCATAATTGACCTTCAGGGGTGTTGTCAGGGTTTTACAGGGATCTTGGGTGTTCTGAGATACAGTCAGCATCGAACTGGAAAAGGATGCTACAGCTCTGCTTTTACAGGAGTAAGCAAAACTCGCCCATCCTAGGGGACTTGCTTCAGAATGATGTGATACACACTGTCCAAACCACATCACAGCCTGTCCTATCCATTACCTGCAGGTCTTCAATGTAATTAGTCTCATTTATTTCTACAAACTTCAGAACATCTGTGAGCGACTGAACAAGCCCAAAGTCCTCACCTACAAATGTTTTACATCAAAGAAGCCTGAAGTTTAGCACAGTACCAACTGCCCTACATTATTCTTGACTGCAACCTTCAAGAACACTCCAAGAGAACTCCCTGTTACCACAGTCACTCTGAAAAAGACCAAAGAACCCAGTTTTATGTTATCTTACACCAAACCTATTAGATTCATAGTGAAAATCTACTTTTACCATCAGCCTACAACAAAACTACCCAGCAGTACTTACATTCAATAGTTTTTTGCTTCCAAATTACACTTTCCTCTTCATATGATCATGGAATGGTTGGGGTTGGATGGGGCCTTAGAGACCATCTAGATCCAACCCTCCCACCACAGGCAGGAATACCCCTACTACTACTACTACCCAGGTTCCCCAAGGTCCAATCCAATCTGGCTTTGAGGACTTCCAGACCTGGAGCCTCCATAACTTCTCTGGCCAACCTGTTCCAGTACCTCACCACCCTCAGGTGAAGAATTTCTTCTGACTGTCTAATCTAAACCCAGCTTCTTCCAGTGTGAAGCCATCGCCCCTCATCCTGTCACTCCACATCTTTGCAACAAGTCCCTCTCCAGCTCTCCTGTAGCCTCCTTCAAATACTGGAAGGCTGCTCTAAGGTCTCTCTCTTGGTTTCATGCACATGGTTATGTACTTTTCCTGTTGTCTCTTCCTGCTGGATAGATTATTTGCAATCAAGCTTTCATACATAAGGAAATAGGAAGCATTTTATAGGTGTAATGAAGCAGCTGAGTTAGTTTTCAGAGGTGAGATGGAGAGCAAGCCCAGGTATTACTGAATTCCACTGACAAGGTCATGAAGTGATTGCTGCTGCCCTATTCCCATCAAGCACCCAGTTAATCTTAAACATGCTCCAATCTCAGATTTAACACATATTTAAAGTCACCTATAAAATAATAACTGAGAAAAACTTCAAAATAAAATCTGGGCTTTGAAAACTAAAATAAGAACAACCAATGATGGAAAAATCATCTTAATGTTTTCCACTTAACACATGTTAAGATCAATAGCTTCGATATCATTAAATAGTGCCTGGCTGGTTGTTGTGGTGTAAGTGGGTATATAATCAGTCATCAAACAAATGAAAACAAAAGCAAGAGCAGGGAAAAGATCCCAGCCTTAAATTAAACCATCTGACTGAACTTCAAATGAAGGAATGAGCAAGCAGCTCTTCTTGATATCAGCAGAGTTTATAGAGAGCACTCTGCACAAAACCATTCTTTCGCAGTTTTGATTTGAATTACTGCAGAGCTACAAAAGGGTGAGAGCAGGAGGAGGGAACTGCCATCTTTACTCATGTGTTATTTTATTTTGAAGGGATTTGGAAATGCAGCTGCTTCTGCAGTCTCACTGGCACAGTACCTTGTGTTTAATCCACTGACCTAACGAGAGGATCAAGCCAATCTCAGGCTCAGGCTGGAACATTTGATCCCACTCTGTGTGCCTGAACACCTCTGTCCAGCATGACATGATGATGACCTGCAGCTTACTAAAGACGTCACTAATCACACTGTGTTCATAACACAATTCATGATGATGAATCTTGGGCACATCCAGATAGGAAAAGCCACCTGAACTGACATCAAAACCAGCAATAGATTACATTTTCTCTAGCCATCACTGGAGATTATGATAAATTGATTCTGTCTTAGCTTAAAAATATGCTAAATATTTATTAGGCTGATGAGCTCAGACTGACATCACCCTCTCTACTTCTAACAAACAGCAGCACTGGCTACATGCTTTTTGTTCAGCTTGGGCAAACAGAGTGGCAGGTGTCGTGGTAGGCCTAGGCAAGCCAAATTGGGTTTATCCCTTTCCTGGCTTGCCCAGACATATTTTTCTGCTTTCCTCCTGCTGTTTTGGGGGAGAGCAACGGCGGGAAAAGGGACAAAGGGCCTGGCGCCACTGAGTCTGGGGTCCCTTGCCTGACCAGACCCTGTGGTAAACAGGGTGCACGGGGCAGCCTTGTGCAGGGCCCGTGTTCTTCCCGAAGAAGGGTGGAGCAGGCCTATGGTTCCACCTAATATGGGCAAATCTTGGCTAACTGCCATTTCATTGGCTGTCCAGTGTCCAAAGGGCATTGATCTCGGGCTGTATTGCATAAAAGGGAGGTCAGCAGAGAGCACGCTGCCTTTCGCCTTTCGCCTGCTGCCTTTCGCCTTTCGCCTTTCGCTAGCCTTTAGCCTTTGCCATTACACGGTGTGCCGTGCCCGTGCCCGTGCCTGTGATACCGCCATGCCTACACGCATTTGGCCTGCACCGCCAGCGTGACTGGAAGACGTCCTGCCTATACCTGAAAGCCTTCTGCCCAGACGGAAGCCCTGGAGAGAATATCATCCAGAGAACCAGGAACAGGTCAGAGATCGTCTGCCTCCTTCCCCAGAAGCCCAGGGGAGACTCTAAAGCCGCTGACGGCTACCGACAGTAACCCCGCCTTGGGTACTGTCAGATAATAATTTTGTGGGTAAATGCCAAAGCCTCTTGTAGTTATTAATAGCCTTCTGCCCTAAGCAGAAAGTTGTTCTTTATGTCCTATGCTTACCTAGTGAGCAAGCGGTATACTGACTGCAAACCCTTCTCTTCAGCTTATATCGAGTTTAATTAACGCTATATATTAATAACTATTCCAGATCCTGTTATAACCTGTACATAGTTTCCATAAAGTTGCTAAGAACCTGTTAATAATATTATTAAATGGTGATGGGGGTGATGCGAGTTCTGAATATTTAATATTAATAAACTGTTAATATTTTTATATAGCGTCTTGCATTAATTAATTTACCCCATCCCTTTACAGCAAGTTTGGTTACGGTCCTTGGACTCTGCTTGCAGTTGCAAATGAAAACTTCCACAGTGCCTTATAAATCCAGACATCCTCATTTCCTTTAACACAGAGGAGGAAGGTCCCAGGGGAAAAAAATCATCTTAAAAGTACATCTTGCTACAAAGACAGACAGACACAAACAGACAGAGTAAGAGCATAAGAGTGAGGAGAGAGTGCACAGAGTGGATTCAAGGACAGCCTCTCATCGGTATGCCCGTGCTCCCCCAGATGAAAACAGGATTTGAGTTCAGCCCTGTAACCTTCATCAGCTTCACCTACTAGCTTTGTTCTGTTCCTGTCACAAGTTTTCTATGAAACTACAGCAAGGCTGCAAAAATGAAAGACATAAAGGGATCAATGGCTTCACATAACATGAAGGAGCTGGAGGACAGAGACATCCACAAACGGGGCAGGAGCAAATATAGGGATTTTCTTTGGCTGCTCACTTAACTTCCAAACCAGCATTTTGACTTTGTAATTTTTACCTGCCCTTGACCTTAAAACAGAGGAATTGTACCAAAAAAATAAACAATCCTCTCTGAAAATGAACTTCTCTTCCCAATTCCACTGGGCTTCTCTAACATCCTGCCTTACTGGTCCAAAACAGGTAACAGAATATGGTTAAACTGTGAAATAATAAACTTCTCTCCTAACAAAAAGGATTAATTTATGCTCTTAACACAGAAAACAAGCAGTTTGAAGTTGCCCTTCCCTTTCATTTAGGCACAAAAGCGTGGAAGTATCCAGTGTGGGGTGCTGCTCAAGTTAACTCAGGCTACTGAGAGTTCAGGTTAAGGCTGAAAATGATCCTAAAAGTGCCTTCTGTGCTTTCAGCTTGCAGTTACAGCCATGGATAGTGAGGAAGATTTGTAAGAAAAACCAGAATGCATTGGGAAACATTTGTAAGATATTTAACAATCATTTTGAGTTCTATGGCTTGGAGAGCACTTGAAAGCTAACAGGGCTCTCAAGACCACTTTGTGACCTGACCCAATCTTGTCCTAAACCTTGCCTCCAAGAGGACCAATCTGCATGGTGACTCTGGTGAAGTTAACTTGCCTAAATCAAGGATTAAAGAGCCTTTTCTTTCAGTATTCTCATCACCTTTCACAGAAACTGCTCCTTAACACCTTCAGACAGAAATACAAAGGCTTGGATTTCAAATGGCCCTAGGAATACTGGAAAGGAAATGATTTTGTTCAGATGTTGAGAGCAAAGTGTGAACTCCTGACATTGCTCGTGAATACAGGACCACAGCCACTCTGACCAAACACTCATTTGCCTTAAAGCTCTGCAAGCTCTCACAGAGAGATACAAGGGCTGACAGATTTTGATAGAATGAGCTGAGGCACAGAGAGCTCCCTCCTACCCACTCAACGTATATTGTGCCCATATGGACCATCTCTGTCCTTCTTCCAGCAACACAAACCCAGGATTCTTGACCAGAACTGGGGCAGAAACACAGATCCTTGCAGTGCTGTCACCCCACTGACCTAAATATTTGCTTTTCTCTTTGGATATTTTCCCTTTTTGTTGTCCACTATTTTCCCCTCTATCATTATCTCTTCCAAGTCTTGATGACTTGACACACGCAAGCTACTGAGCCTCGAGGTCCTGGGCTTATATTTTGTGTCCCTTCATCAATAAGATATAAACCATAATAATAAGATTAGTAATAATGAAAACCAGTTCTCCATTTAAAGGCTATTTTAGCTCATAACTAATAGTTCCCACTTAGCATGCAACTGCCAGGGCAGGAAATAAAATATTTTAAAATATTAAGATGTACTAAGTTTTCCTTCAGTTTCTTCCAAACTTATTCAAGCAGAATTTCCAACCATGGTTCAACTCCTATCAAGTCTTCTACTGATTTTACTTATCACTGAAAATTATGAAGCCTGTAACTTAAAACAGTTCTCTAGACCTCAAGCCTTCAAAAATAGGTAATTGTGTGAGGACAGTTGAAGTCTGTTCACCAAAAAACAATCCATCCCTAGTCTGGTCCTCGCCACACTAAGCCTTCTTAAAACACATTCTTGCTACTGTTGGTGTGAGCTTTTTTATTAATCTAGGCAAGCACATCTGTTTGCCTACCCATAAAAAGCTCAAAGACAAGGCACACTGGGATTTTGGTGTCTTTTTTCCATCATTTCTTCCCATTTCTATTGCAGGAATGCAATAAAAGATGATGTTTCTTTAAAAAAAAAAGAGAGAATTTGAGTCACCAAGGGTGGTTGTTTATGGAAGGTTCACATCTGAAAATCCTGTAACACTTTGAGTCAGCAAGGAACCATCTCAGCCAAGGCTGCATGGAAGAAAAGAGCTGTGTATAGGAAAAAGGCAAGACTGCAGTGAGTGCTGTGGCTGAAACACTGACAAAAGGAGAGTTTGGACCCCAAAGGGTCAGTATGGTTGGGAGTTTAGATGATTCCTTGGACAACACACATCAGCCTTGACGAAACAGAGCAAGACCCAGCACTGGGAATTAAGTCCAGTAGGAGGACACTAAAGTATAAAGGAAACCCAGCAAAATGAGTAAAAGCAACAAAGCTGGTGAGGGGTCTACAGAAGAGGTCTTGTGAGGAGCTGCTGAGGGAGCTGGGGTTGTTTAGCCTGAAGAGTAAAAAAAAAGGTTGAGAGGAGACCTTCTGGCTCTCTAAAACTACCTGGAAGGAAGTTGGAGCCAAGAAAGGCGTTGGTCCCTTCTCTCAAGTAACT
>VWYK01000439.1:41129-62236 GCA_013399775.1 Semnornis frantzii | reverse complement strand
TAGGGTCTGACGAGAGCAAAGTAAAGGGGCAGAATCCCCTCCCTTGCCCTGCTGCCCACACTGCTCTTGATGCAGCCCAGGACTCGGTTGCTGTCTGGGCTGCATGCACAACTGCAGGCTCATGTTGAGCTTTTCATCACCCCAGACCCCCAGGTCCTTTTCCTCAGGGCTGTGGTGCTGGAAGGTGCTGGAAGTGCTAGACCATGTCATCCCTTCTGAAGTCCATCCTCCCACGGTCCCATCACTCAACTCTTACCCGTTCCAATGTCCTGTGCTCCCCACCGGACAATCGGCAGGTTAGCAGGAACGGGCAGGGCTGCAGCAGCCCTGCCTGCCACACACAGCCTAGTCCACAGCGCGGAAACAAAGCACCATGCAGGAAAAAACATCAATGAACTCCACTTTCACGGAGACAGGGAGGGAAAGAAAGTGACAAAAACAGCATTAGTAAGAAATGGGGTTACATGGAAACACCTTGGCAGTTAGTTCTGGGAGCCTCATGCAATTTGCTGGGAAAGCAAGTGAGTGAGGAAGGAACGCTGGTTAGTACGGCACGGCACGGCACACAGACCTGGTGAGACAGATTTCAAGACAGACATTAAAGTTGTGCACAGGTAAACAGCCCAGGAGCTACCTCGGTTTTGAGATGAGAAAATGAATGCAGCTGACACATGTTTCGTTGAAATGTGCTTTCTGAAGGATTTAGGATAAAAATATGTAAGTGTTTAGACTAAGTTTACAGATTGTAGATTTCCCCACCCACCCACCCAATTTTAAGTGAAAACCTTTTGCTGAGGAAGTTTTGCCACATTGTTCTCAAATTTCTGGCGGGCAATTAATCTGCACTTTTCAACCAGCCTTTGGGAGGGCAGGGGAGGGCTGTTCTTGGGTGAGTGACATGGCGAGCAGAAAAGCTGGACCCTGTGAGGTGGAAGGGGATGAGCAAACAGAAGCAGAGATGCAAGACTGCAGGGTAGTTGCTGCCCTGGTGAAGAGCCAGCTTGGCCAGGCTGCTTCTTGCAGACGCTGGAGGAATCTGACTTCCACATAACATGGTCCCACAGATGAAAGGCTACTCACTGGTGAAAGCTGGGCTGCCATCAGCCATTACAGCCAGACGTGGCTCACATGAGCTTTGCTTACATGTGGCTGCAAACACCATTCCAAGGATATTCAAACCTAACACCAATTCTTCTAGCAGCAGCTGAGCACAATGCAAAGCTACGAAGACAAGTGGGGCCTCACATGTCTGCTATGATCTGAAACAACACCTGGAGATTCATCTGGCGGCAGCAGGGAACTGCCTGTGAACCCAGGCTGGGAAGAAGTGCTTTACACTTCCACACCATTCCTGAGCTTTCCCATAAACACTCCATTTCTGTCCTTCTCCCACAGAATTCATTCATCTCCAAAGCATCTGAGTCCCTAGTTCAACCTTTGTTCCTGCTGAGTTTCCTTATGAACCCTATCTGAGCTACAGGAGATACCCTTGCCCTGGCTACTGAAAAAGGTTCACTGCTGTGTTCATGCTCTGGAGGATTTTGTCCCCGAGATGAAAAATGTGGATTAAAATCTCTCCAGAGCAGGGACACACTGCTCATACACACACACCAGGCTCACACACCTCACAAGCACTCAGTGGCTGCCCCAAACCATGCACCAGCCTCCTGCCCTTCCGCCTGTCTAGATGCCAGCCACTGAGCACCCTCCCAGCTCCTGCCAGTGGGTGCTGAGATACAGACGTGCCCTCTCCCCTGCCTGCACCCAGGGGTATGGTTACACATAGTTTCAGAGCTGGCTGCACACACCCACACACCCTCAAAGGGGTTGGTGAGGACATCTTCCCATGCAGGGACAGGGAGGGACACACATGCACACAGAGCTGGCACGCCAGGACTCACACCTCACAGGGACACACACGGGTACCCATGCACAGACCTCACACACGCTGAGGAGCTGCAGCTCCCACAGCTTTTGGGACACACACAGAAGCCAAGAGACATTATGGCAGGCACTCACTTGGATTTGTTCTCCTCATAGTGAGCACTGGTCTTAATGTATCTGGCCAGTTCTATCTGCATATCGCCGAATAAAGGAACCACCTGCAGCTGCTGGAAAAGAAAACAAAAGATGGTTGAAACATGGTGGAGAGCGAGCCTGTGGCCCCAGTGCAACACAAGGGACTATGAAACTGCATCCTGCATCTCTGAGGTGATGGAAAGTGCCAGGTTGTTTAAAGCAAGATGCAAACCTGGACGCAGGGTCACTTCATGCCTAGGAACTAACTGAAAACCATCACAAGGTTTCCTCTGTGTGAGGAAAATCAATCCCTGCAAGTGCTCTGGAGCCCTAACCTCACCAACACCAGGCCAGCACAGTTCAGTGCTGTAACTGGCCAGAGGACAGGCTCTTCTCACAACAGAGAAGCATGTTCCTGAGCAGGCCTTATTGCCTCTCACCATAATCCTCCAAGGGGACAGAGGGATAAAAGCCAGCACACTGCTATTGTGGCAGCAAGGTGCTGCAGCTGCCTTTGGAGGGGAGCTGTAGGCTGCTTTGCTGCCTGGACTCCCAGGCATGTGGCATCTTTTCCCATGGCCTCAGCCTATACTTTGGCACTTTGTCTGTACAAGGTGCTTTAAAACTTCTCTACAAAGACACAGGCATGGTTTTGCTCACCCTCTGCATCACAGGAGTATTTGGATGAGAAATAAATTCACAGTGCACCAGAAGTGCCACTAAGCATTCAGCTGCAACCAAAGTTCAACCAAAAGCTACTGACATTGCTTCAATAAAAGATGAAGCTTCAGCTTCACCCATCTATAAAAGCCTTGCTCTGTAATGCAGGGGAGATGGTGGCAAATTCTGTGCCCTGTTATCACAGGCTTCTCTTCCCAGGCTGACTCTTGTGGAGGATGTGTAATGCTGTCATCAGGGACTCCCGGTGGCACTTTCATAAAAGGTTTAAATGAAGGGGTAGTTCATTTTCACTACTCAAATTCCTGGGCAATCCACTAGAAATTTAATCAGAAGGCAGTAAGCAGATGTAGTAAGAGAAGCAGTTGGCCTTTTCTTATTGAGATCTGATAGTCTGGAGTGGTACTTAACTGATTAGGTGAGACCACAGCATATGTTGGAGAAGAGAAGGTAGAGAAAAAGCTGGAAAGAAGAAAGTTATTCCATGCAGTGAAACATATTTTATCTGATTCTCTGATGGCCCACAGCACTTTGCAATGAACAGCAAATCTGTTTGAATGCACCAAGACATGCACACTCTGGTTGCACTGAGAGATTGATTTAAACTGAGACTCAGCTGAACTAGCAAAGCTAAGTCAGGGAAAACTCAGAAGATGCCAAGGGGTGCCATGGTAAATCACCTTTGCAGGACTGCATGCCTTACCAGTTTCCCTAGTGGCATCCATGAGGATGCCTTGTCCACGCTGTTATGGTGTCTGCCTGTAGTCCCCTGTGCAAGCATTTCAGCCCTGTTCCCTGTTCAGGACTGTTCCCAGGAGATGATGCAAATTAGGGTAAATAACTCCTCACTCACTCAGGGTGAGATGCAGCAGCTGGTACACCAATCTTTCAGCTACCTGGGCTCACCTGTTCCCTCCCCTTGTACAGTCCCAGCCCATCATCTATAAATTGCAAGTCAGGAGCAAGCAGGGAGGCATCCTCTGCTACCACAATGGACCTCTTCCTTCTGGCTCCTCAGCAGCTCTCTGGGTAAAGCTACAGGAAGAATCCACTTTGTTGAAAGACTAATGGGGAAGAAGTGTTCTGTGCCCCCTTCAAAATCATCACCTTCTCATTTTCCCTGATGCGAAGCAAACATTGGTAATGAAACCTAATTTTTTCATCTCAGGAGAAAGATTAATACACTGGAAGCAAAAGGACTCTGGAAGGACTGCTTAAGCTCAGTAGGTCTAAAAGAAAACTAATTGCTCCATCTTGGAAGTTACTCTGCTGTCCTCCTGCTACTCTGTTATTTTTTGCTGCCAATACATTTGTTCCTTGCCAGATCCCACCATGCCTCCTAGAGCTGACCTGCTCCACACCTTAAAATGCTTCCTAAGCCCAGCCTGTGTGCAGAAGCAATGGAGAGGTGTCACTTCCCACTGTGAATGTGCTGCGTGGAGTCTCAGCTCCCCTCTCCATCTGCCACTGGTGGCAGGTGGCTTGCACACATCAGACTTTAGTGAGGAGCAACAGGGTTATTAGGGGATATTTTGTGCTGAGTGGCCCCAGGGCAAAACAGCCTGGCCTCCAGCTGTGCACCATCCCATGGCTGGACTCAGCTGCACATATGCATAGGTAGAAGAAGGCTGCACAGCTGCTTCCCACTCTGTCACTGGGTGCATCCACTTCTCATGGGCCTTTCCCCAAAGCCCAGATGACAGATCAGACAAAAATGGTTCATCAAACCAATAGGTGAGCCCTTTAAGAATGTAGCCGAGCACCTTGGGCCTCAGCTGACTCAGCAAGGAACTTTTTCTGTCCTACCAGAGCACAGTTTACAACTGAAATGAGACTGCTGGATCACACATTGGCTGGCCAGCTGCATCCTCAGCAGCTTGATGAGGGAAAGTGGAGTGCAACCATCACCCACACAGATCTCAGCAGACCAGCCAGGTTTGCTGGTGACCTGAAAACACAGTGCTCCTCAGGAGACTGCAAAGCTGTCTCAGAAATGTGCAGAGACAGAAGTGATGCCAGGCTGGCATACTCTTCATCCACAAGACAGATAACTCACATACCATTCCCATCCTTTGCCACTTGGCAGAGTACAGGCAGAGCCACACTGGCAGCTGGCTGCTCAGCACGGGTGTGCAGGGTCCTCAGCTCCAGCCAGAGCCACACTGGCAGCTGGCTGCTCAGCACGGGTGTGCAGGGTCCTCAGGTCCCAGTAGCTCCAGTGCCACAGGAGCAGAGCCAGCCCCAGCCACAGCATACCCATCCACAGCTCTGATGGCACCAAGGGCTGGCATCACTTGTCTCACCCATGCTGCAGCTCTGTGCCCATGCATGTTCACAGCAATCCCATTCCTCATCCTTTGGCTTAGATAATTTCTCTACCCTTTGGGGTTTGGGTTTTTTTTTTTTTGTTTTTTTTTTTTTTTACTTGAAGATGACTTCTGTGATTTGGGTTTTTTTTGGTAGCACACACAATGGTACTAATGGTTTGGCCTGCCATATGTTCCAACCTCACCCAGACAGCTCACTGACCTTGAAGAATTTGTCAATTTTGCTAAGGTTGATTCTCTTCTTGGCATCCAACTTGTAAATGTTGCTGACATTCCCATCCATAAGATACAGGCCAAACCCCATCACCTGGAGAAGACAGAAAGGTTGCATTTCATTAGCATGAAGTAGCACAAGTCAGGTTTTCCATTGCTTAGCATGAGCAAAGACCATTTCAGCAAAGACCATGTCAGCTGACAGTCCCAGCTGACACTCATGAGAGGACTTACAAAACCTGCCCATATCTGTGAGAATGTACATGGTGGACAGAGGACATGTGACAGATTGCTTCTAGTTTCTCTGTAAAAACACCTGATGCTCACTGAAGTCATTTATTCCTCCTCTTTCCCAAATAACGACAACTCAAAAAGTCTTCTCTACCCAAAGGCAAACATTTACCTCCTGGAGAAGAATTGAAATAATTTAAAATATTCTTTTGGATTAATTTTTTTCCCTTTAGTTCAGGACAAATCGTTACAGACATTCAGGCTACCCACAGTATGCTTCAAAGAACCTTAGCTGACTCATACCACAGTAATGAGGTTCTTATGGTAACAGTGACTGCAATTACTGTACTAACTGACTGAGAATAAGGACAAATAAACAAAACAAGCAGATACTTTGGCATGTTCACCTTGAAGGCTCTTTAGATCTGGGAAACTAAACCTGGAATAACTGCCTCCTGCAGGGAATAATTGTTGGGAAAGGCTATCAAGAAGGAAATTCAGAGTTCTGAAGTTGGTTGTGATTTTGGCATATCCTGTACAGTTACCCAGGTCAAGCTCAAGATCTTGCACATCCATGCATAACAGAAAATCTCTTTCCAGCTTTGATGAGCACAATTCTCTCATCAATACATGTGCTCAGTCACATGCAGGCAGAGCTACTGGCAGCCTTGGGAAGAACTGGGGGAAAAGACAGAAATAGAGATGGGGAAAGGAGAGAGGAGAGGGAGAGAGGAAGGAAGATTTTTGTATGAGAATATGGGAGAAAGCCAAAAAGGACAGCAGAGAAATGGTGGGAGAAGGTCCAAATCACTGCAGGAACAAAGGTAGCTCATGGCACTGCTGGAGGTGTCACTTCGGAACACTGGGGCTGGACATCTCCGAGCCACGGCCACATCCAGTCTGTGCAGCTACAAGAAAGAGGTAAAAGGGGAGAAAATGAGAGGATCAAGATATCACAAAGTAACAGAGATCACAAGGGAAACAGGATGAGGAGGAAGGGAGCTTTGCTGCTTCATGCAGAGAGCCTTCCCATCTCATAGCAACTCCTGTGTCCGGAGGATGCTGGCTCTGCAGGGAAGGGCTGTGTGGAAAGCCAAAGCAGAGCAGGATAAAGAAAATTAAGAGAAATGTGTCCTGGGAGGGAAATGCATTTTACTAAAACAGAAGTAAAGCTCTGCAACCACCCAGCCCCATAAGCATGGCCAAACCTCACCTTTAGCAGCATGTGTTTCTCACTGGGAGTAAGGTACATCTTGTTTTCATAGTAATCCACACAGATGTTGACAATATCAGCCAGCAGTTCCTCATAGCCAGGGATAACCTCTAGTTGTTGGTGCAGACACTGAAACATCAACATAGGCCACATTATCCACATGGAGAGAAAACAGCAGAAACCAGAGGAGAAACATATTTGAAGGATTAAGAGTAGAGTGAGGGTTCTTCAAATCTTGTTTGTGCACTCTTCTTATGTCACTGGCAGAAGAGTGACCTCATGGTACCACCTATAAGTAACAACTTTCCATCACCAGGACAGTTCTCCCCTTCAGACTGATCACAACAGCCAAACATCAATGAGATGTGGAGAAAGGTGCCTTGGAAGCAGACTTTCTGACTTTCTCATGTTTCTGTGCAATATTTTACCTAATCAGTAGAAGCTATAGAGTCTGTGGAGTGTGGAGGGCCATAGGGGTGATCTGTGGTCTCCAGGCAGTCAGAGAGGGACTTCATGGATTTCCTGGGAAAAACAAGGGAAGAGGTTCTGGCAGAACCTCCTCCTCCAGTGACTCTTCTTTTGCCTCTTTTAGACCATCTTTGTCTTGACAAAGACCTTGAGAAGCACCCAAAACGACCCATGAGAAAATACTGCTAGAATTATATGGTCAGACCATCAGCTAGTGGCACAGTCTGGTCTGAAGTGCTGTCAGCCTTGAAGAGATCATTGTCTCTAGACAGGTGGAAGAGTTAAGTAGTTTGGATACAAAAGGACCTGCCTGTGTGATCCGGTTGTGGTTTGCCAGAAACATGGAGAGGTTCTGGGACTCCTGGATAGATTGAGGGTCTGCCATCTTCCGTAGAAACTGGGCAGCTCTGGAAGGGAGAAGTCCAACATAACCAAGGATCACTCACCCAGTCTGAGACTCACCACCCATCCTGCCTGTCTGACCTGCAGCCACAATGCAGCTGCCCCAGACCCCTCTGCAGCACAGCTCTGCTCTGTGGTTTGCCAACAAGGAACCGAAAAACAACAGGCCTCAGAGATTTGCCTAAACTCAAAGAGAACTTAAGGCAGCACAAAACACCAACCTCCAGCCTCCTGATGTCCTCCTGACCTCACTGTAGGAGAAACCAGGAGCTCCCTTTGCATACCGGGCACAGTCCGTCCCCATTCCTGCTGCTTTGCCCCCCTCACCTTTTGTAGGCAGAATGGTCATTTTTGACGCTGCATTTCATGTTCTTCAGCTCATCCAGGACAGCAAACATGTTAATGAACTTGCCCAGCGTGAGGAGATAGGCTTCAGAGACAAAGTCCTTCCTCCGCTCCGCGTGGCACAGGCGCTTCACCTCGCTGCAGAACCGCTCGATAGCCTTGCGCTGGAAGGCAGCAGGACAGGGTCATCCCAGCACTGGGCACTGCACCACCTCTGTGACTCCACTACACCCACCCACCACTCCCTTCTGTAACAGAAGCCTTTCTCTCTTTGTGATTGAAGGGTCCCGGGTCCCTCCCTACTGTCACCATGAAATGAAGCAACTGCAGGGAAACATCCTCAGTGTTGGAGGTCAGAAACAGACTCCAACTCTCAATGTGTGCCTAGTCAGAGTGCAGCATGTTCTGCAAGACTAGGCTTCAGGTTTTTAGATGGGACATAATTACCTCATAGGACATAAACCCTAAAAATGAGTGACACTCAATTGCAGCCAGTTATGAACACAGGCAGTGATAGGCAGAGGCTCGTAGAGCCCACCAGTGGCTCAGTGTTTTCCACATGGTCATTCCTCTGTTGAGATCTAAGCACATCATTTTGTCAAGTGCCTTAAGTGTAGCAACTGCTATGTTTAAGCTTCAGTGCTCTTTGCCAGATGACTGTGGAGTTCAGGGGGCTGCAAGCAAATCTCTGTTCTGGCTGGCACAGCAGGAGGGTATCCAGATGCATGGCTGCATCCCACCTCAGGCACCAGCTGTATCATCAGCCCTCAGCTCTTCCTGGCTTTATTTCAGAGGTAAGAGCAGAATTGTACTGGTGCCAGTGGACAGTGACTCACATCCATCAGCCAACACCCCAGCAAAAACAGGAGCCTGTGCCACTTGTTAGCTCCACACAGTGAGAGCTCTGGTCCTCCATGAACTTCAAGGGCTGATATGTGCTCATTCCCCACTTGTATAGAAAATTCTGGGGATGAGCAACATTCTCCTTCAGACAGGTCTCAGTCACCTGCTGGTAGCTGCAAGAGATCTATGAGGAGGCTCAGCAGCTCTCCAAGCTGGCCTGGCAGCTTAAGGATAGCATAGTCCTGTGTAGGGAAAGTCAAGACCAAAGAGAAAATGTTTGGTGCCATTATCCTCGACCACTTACCTGAAAATACATGAACTTCATAAGCTTGGTGACCTCTGGCTCCAGGACTTCCACTGTCTTCTCATAGATCTCCACTCTGTTTGGTTGCTCATTACATTTCACCTGTGTTGCAAAGACAAGTCACCCCTGTCAGCATCAGAGCCTCTAGCACCATCTTCTGCTTGTTTCACAGCGAATCCTGTCCCCATCTGAGAACAACGGAGAGACCTGAGAGGAAGCTTGTTCTCCAGGCTGCAGGGTGACAGCAGAAGGGGCTATTTCTCACATGTGAAATTCCTTCCATGGATTATTAACAGGCACAGTCCTGACTCTGAGACATGAGTCTCCTAATGCATTTGTCTGAGGTAGAACACATGCAATATGGAGCCTGGACTTGCTGCACAACATGGGAATCTTCTATCATAAAGTGATCTGAGACTCTGTGGCAGTGTCCCATGGACACACAGGGTACCAGGCCATAGCTCTGCTGTAGCCTCACTGGGATAATTTTGGTTGTGTTGCTGACCTGTGAAAAGTTGCTTGGATTGTATGTGGCTAGCAGCAATGAAGTGAGTCACCTTCACTGGAATCCTAGGAAGCTAAACTTAAGGACTCAGTTGCCATTCTTCTCATTTCCAAACAGTTACTTGAAGCCATTACCAAACTTCCAGGGAAAACCCCAGCTGCCCAAGGCACTGCATCCTGCTGTCCTCTGGTTCTGTTTTCAGGTGTTGTTGACACAAGGCTGTGATGGGGCTGACAGCTCTGGTGCATATTTAGTAACCCAGCAGCTGATGCACAGTGCATGAGGGGACAAATCAGCTGGCTTTCCATCTGGGAAGATGAAGAAGTAGCTTTGCCTTTTCTGTAGTGTGGAATCTAATGTCCCTGCCCTGGTGTTTCATATTGCAGTCAGGCAATACTGATGGGTCGTGAGGATGGAGTTGCAGTAGAGAGGAGTGGTGCATATTTAGGTGTATGCTCTGTTCTTCACCTGTAAAGCCACTGATGTAGCACAGGGAGGTGTCCATGACCAAGCATCCAAGCTGGGAAGGCTGAGAACAGGCTGCAACCATGTGCCCCATGGCAAAGCACAGGGGCCACTGCAAGATCAGATCTGGTGAATCTGTAAATGAACCCCTGCCATGGTGGTGTCTTGCTTCTCTCTCACACACAGCACTGCCTGCAGCCCTGGGGCTGAGGATAGAGCAGACAGCAGGGACCCCATCAGCTTGAAGAGGTACAAACCATGAGATTGACTGAGATGGCAGGACACTAAAATGCCAAACCAGATTATCTGTAGCACTGTCTTGCCATTAGCTGAGCCACAGACTACCTTCTGCTAGCATAGCCAAGAGAGGCAATAGCAGCACAGCATCAAATATAAATGGGAGATAAGCAAATACCCAATCAGCAGCAGAAATCTCCCTATGGCTGGATCTCTCAAGAGAGAATAACCTGAGGGGAACTGAGGTTTGACCTTTCCTGGGGAATCACAAACAGGGGCATTGCCAGCCATGTGGAAATATTTTTCCCTGGCTCCATGGAAGCACTGGTTCATGGCAGCACAGCACACTTGCCCCAGTGCATTGCCAGTCAGTATTTTTGCAATGAATCAGCCTGTGCTCATACTGCAGAAGATGAGCTCTGAGCTGGAGGCTGAATCATGAGCAGTGGGACACATGGGCAACCTGATTCATGTCTGGAGATGCCCATAGGATGAAGCCACCAAAATTCAGGTTGGAAAGAGGAGGACTAGAAGACAGTTGAAGCAGCACTAGTAGTAGATGAGGAGCATGATTAAATGGGGAGGGAACATCAGGATCCTCAGGTTAACAGCAGCAAAGAAAGGGCATCTGGGGAAATGTTTCTGGCATATCAAAGTCCTTCACAAATCCTCACACAACACCTACAATTCTGGGGGTTCCATGGGAGCAGAGAGTACCCAGGAGACTGAGCAGCAGTTTGGGATGCTGAAACCTGTCCCAGCTGCTTGATCTGCTCTCTGCAAGTCAAGGAGAGCTTGAGTCTGCCACATATTGAGATGACCTGCTGTTTTCATCCCATGCTGCCTTGGCTCCCTTCTTTACACAACATGAGAGTCCCACTCAACACCAGGGCAATTTTTGACTGAAGCTGAAACTCCTGATACCATGTAATGATGATTTTACTCGACTTCCAAAAACTAACTGGGTTTGCCTGAAGCAAACTCCACCTCCCCACATCATGAGAGGGAAAAGTATTAAAGCAATGGATTAGGAAGGAAGTAACCACACTGCTTTAGCTAAAGCAAAGGCTACATGTAGCCCACATACAGTGCTGGTGTGCTCAGCTGAGTCTTGTTAGCAGTGCAAGGCAAACAAGCTGATGCTGCAGGGATGGAATAACTTCAGGTGCAATTGTTTCTGGGGAGCAGGGAAAGGGCTGCTGAAACCAGGAACTGTATATAAGGCAGTTGGCTTGTGGTGAGTATGACTGAGCTATGAGGTGTCAGGGCTTTCATGCCTGTAAGGGTAGAGAGCAGATGGCCTTTGGTAGGGCAGCAGCATAGATCTGCTTCTGAAATGGCTACCAGCTGCTGAGATCAGTGGTTGAAACTTTGGTGGAGAGAGGACAGTTTGAAGTCTGTGGTTTCTCTTTTCAACCCTTCTACCTACTTCAGTGTCATCTACATCTTGTTCCTCTGTCTCCAGTATAAACTAACCCACAAGACAAAACCAACTAGGTGTTCTGGGAAAGGCTTGAGTACCTGAGGGATAGCTCGTGAGCAGCTCCTCCATGTGTAGAGCATCACAGCATACTCATGGCCTTCCTCCAGCATTTCATTCTGAAAAACAGAGGTGTTACTGGGTCAGGGCACACACCAGAGGCTCAGCATCGCTGAGGCAGTGTCCAGGGGACTCACCATGCTGGAGTGCACTGTTGCCTGCTCGATGTACCTGGCAATGCCAGTGACAAAGGCATTTCTGTCTTCAAAGTTGGTGTCAAAATTAGCCTGTGGGTGAAACAGAGATAGGGATTAAGGTGAAACAGAGAGATAAGGATTAAAGTACAGCTAGCCGTTTGCTCATACAGTCCAGCACAAAGCAGGACCCATAGGGGCTCCTGGGGCATGAGAGCAGCTTGTGTACAATTTGAGGTGCTGCACCTCTGGGTCTGAAGCAGATTAGCATGTGCAGCCTGAGATGTTTCTGAACCACATGTATTCATTAGAGGAAATCCTGTGGATTTTAAAGAATCATAGAATGGTAAGGTTGGAAGGGACCTCAAGGATCATCTAGCTCCAACCCCCTGCCATAGGCAGGGACACCTCCCACTAGTACAGGTCACTGAAGGCCTCAATATGGCAATCAAGGTTGACAAACTCTTGCAGAATTAATCCAAACTCAGGTGGGGATCAGCTACAGGGAGCTGCAGCCACACCAGAGAGCAAACCTAATTTCTAAGGATTGTAACTTGGTAACTCAAAGACAGATGCAGCCTCATTAATTTCTATTTGTAGCCTGGCTGCTAGGGTAAGACCACATCCTGTCAGCAGGAATCACAAAGAATAAACACACAGAAAGGGCAAGGAACGAGATGTCTGGAAAACATAAATATGAAAGTCAGCATTCATCCAGATGCGATTATCAGCGCTGGTGCTGCTCTTGCGAGCAAATACTTTGGGGTGAACAGTTGTTTTGAAAGTTGAGCTACTGCTTTGGGTTAGGACAAGGGAGCAAGAAAGTGCAAAGCAGGGCAGGGGATGAAAAGCAGCTTCTCAGCCTCTCTGCACTGAGTTCCTGTTCACACGCTCTGTGCCTGGGTAATTTCCTCCACAGAGGCTGGCTGATGGTATCTGCCGAAGGGCAAAGCACAGAAGTCCCAGATAGCCAGAGCTGCTCTTTGCAATGGCATTAGCATTGCAGCAACCTCAATAACTTTGATTTTCTGGGTAGGAAAGCCAGGAGCACAGACTCATTGCCACAGGGCTACTCTTTTTAGTGCCTCCAGGCCATCATATATGACAAGAAAAGCTGAGACTGCATATGCATTTCTGGCTAGCAAGGGAGACAGTCACACAAAAAAGAAGTATGACAAGGAAACAGGCTTGGCCAGTATCTCTAGATCCAGTTTAGATGAGGGGTTTTAGGCCTGGCAGTATGCACACACTCATGGGCCTGAAAGTAACTGGTGCCACAAGGCTTGACTCTGAGCCCCTCACAAGACAAAAGTCAGTAAAGAGTGAAAATGATTTAAAGAAGAGGTAAGCAAAAATTGTATGACAATTTTTCAGAGAGAGTTGATATTTCAGTGGCCCAGACCTGCCTTTGGGTCTGAAAACCCACAGAGATATCAACACTCCTGAAAGAGCTACTGAAGCTATTGCAGGAGCCTGCAGCCTGACCTGCTGAAAGGGATACTGTAATTTCAGACCCCTGGTACATGGCACAGCAATCACTGCATGGCTGTATTTAAATGCTGCTGTGGGTAAGCCATGCATTCAAGAGTGACAGGATGGTGAAAGTAAACTCATATTATATTTAAGCCTGGGTGTGTGCTATAGGGCAGGGTGTGGTGTAATGGCCAGGAAGCTGAGGCACCCTACTGCAGCTCCAAAAGCAGTGAGTTTGAGCCTTGCCCTGGGCTCATGCCAAGCTCTGCTTGGTCAGTGCAGCTGCAGCTAAATCTGTAGCTGTTCAAGGCAGAGAAGTGATTGTGGCAACTGCCCTCCCTTGCATGGCATCAGCTTCCCAGACCAACAGCTCCAGCTGTCCTAGAGACACAGGCTGGCCAAAGGCAGGCTGAACTTTGGTTTTGACCTACTTAGATGCAAGCACTACCACAAAAAGGAAGCCAGAAATATGTGTATAACAGAACATTGCTGAAAACGTTTTGCTGTTATCACAAATCTTCTCTCCTGCTTTTTACTAGTTCATGCACTCTAGTCCTTATTTTCTAACGTTTATGTGTCTTTCTCAGCCTCAAAGATCCCTTTCACCACTCTCTAGTGCTTCCCTTTTAAAGCCTTTGGGAACTGATTTGTGGCAAGATCTGCTCTGAACATTTCCTTAAACACAGTGTACCCAGGATGTTTTCAGCTAGTTCTCACAGTACCATGCACCCCAGTGCTTTGTGTGACCCTCCTGCCCCACCACTGCTAGGAGCTGAAGGTACCTGGTACATGATGGAGGACGGAGGTGGTTCGATGCATGGCTGCTGGTCTGGAAGAGGCAGCTCCTCCAGTAAGTCCACGTTGGACAAGGCATCCTCTAAAGTGACGTGAGTCGTCATGGTTCTGGATGTTCAGTCTCTGCACTGAATCCAAAGGAAAAGAGAAGGTGATAGACAGACAGACAGACAGCAGGAACCAGACAGAGTGGGAAAGTGCCAAAGGACAAAACCAGAACCACAACTGACTGGTGTTTCAGGAGACTTGATCTTGGTTTATCTTGTTCTCTTTCTCTTGTGCATTTAACCCTCATCTCTCCATGCCATCTCTCCTTCTGAGAATCAACAGCAGAGTGGAAATGCAGACGAAAAGGAACTCAAGTACCCACCCAGGCCCTTCTCTGCTTAACTCCATGCAAACTGCTTCAGCCAGACACAGCTTTAGCAGCACTGAGTGAAAGAATGTGCTCTTAAATACAGACCTGTGCCATCAAAAACACCTCTTAAACCAGCATGATTATAAAGGTATGATCAATGCTGACACTACATGCTCTCCTCCTCACACACAGAGAATCATGAACGGTGCTGGAAGCTGTAAACAAGAAGTTCCATTCTCAAAGGTGAACTGGAAAGGATCAAGTGCTGTACAGGCAGGCTGTGGCACTGCAAGCAGCAAAAAAAGCAGTCGTTAAAAATGTTGTTTTTGCCACACATGAGGTATCTCCTGCCCTGTCCCAGTCTGCTGTGGAGCTGCCAGTGGTGCCAGCTGCAAACAAAATGACAAAGTTTCTGAAAGCTCCCTGGAACTTACCTTAATGGGAGCCTCAAGACAAACCTCTGTGGCCCTTAGAATCTCTTCATTCACCTTGGCTGTAAGTGCACAAGTATGGAGGGACGGCTGCTGTCCCCCAGGCTGAGCACTTGTATAATCACAGCCACAGGGCTTCCCCAGTTAATACCTAATCCGTGTGCAATAGCTGTGGCTGACCCAGAGCATGTGTCTCCTAGAAAAACACCCTGCTGCATTTCCACATTTGCAGAGAGATTTCCCTTTAAATATTGACATGTCATTCGATTAGCAAATCGCTTCCCCACTGACTTTTTCCCCACTCAGAGCCTGTCCAGTTTCAAATGTGAGCCATGGAGTTTCACCACTGTAATGTGAAAGACAGTAGAGCTCTCAGAGCTCTCTGATATCAAAGTTCCCACCCAGACTCTACCATATTTCACTAAAACACCCAGCAGCCTTCGCTTTGGTCCAGGCAAGCAGGCTGAGCTCTTTGCCTGCCTTGTTAAAGAGCACATTTTCCAATCCTTTAATCACTTCTTTGCTTTTTCTCTATGCTTAATCCAGTTTTGCAACTTTTTGCTCAAGTGCAGACACCAGAGCAGGACATGGGGTAACCTTCCTCCTTGTATATAACCACACCAGTTACTCTGGTCACATAACAGAAGCTTATATTCAGCTGATTATCTGCTGCAAATCCCTCAGGTCCTTCATTCTTTTTTTGACCGAATCACTGTTTCCAAGAATGTAAATTTACTTTTCATTCCCAGCACTGGGAGCAGACAATGGCTTTGGGACAGCCATAGATAGGCACACATGCTCTCAGCAAGGACCACAGCCAAGGGGGGGGATATGCTGTATGCAGTTGTGGAGTGGCTTCATGTTGGGTAACAAGAGGGATGAGACTGTGCTGTGCCTCTTGTCATTGCTGCCTGCACACATGGGCTGCAAGAATATGTATGAGCCTGGCAAAATCCATTCATCCATTCCACCTCCACAAAATACCTCCCCAAGGTACTAAGCAGCTGAGAAACAGGCTTGGTTATATCTGAAGCACTACCATAAAATAAGTGCCTGGAAAAAAAATCTCAAATTTGTGTTTCCTCCTTCACCTCTTTTTGTTAAAATGGTTTCCTGTTACAAAGTGTAGCAGCTGTCAAACCCAAGCATTACATGCCATCAGCTACCGGCAGGAACAGCTTCCTCCCTGCCTGCGAGCACCCTGTACTGCTACCTGCCAGGCAGGCAGCTCCACCTGCCCGGTCCCATGGACCTCCTCAACTTCTCACCACCATCCTCCTCTCTACCCACCAGCCTCCAGAGCTGGAAGACTTGCCTCTGGGATTCCAGAACAACATCTCTCGTACTTTCACTTGCTTCATTACATACTTATGGGTTGGGAAGACAAACCCTTTTCATTTTACAGCTTTGAGAGTTGTGACTATTTATTCAGGCTAATTCCTTATTCTTCCCTAAGTCACAGAATCACACAGAATGATAGGGGTAGAAGGGACCTCTGGAGATCATCTTCTCCAATGCCCCTGCCAGAGCAGGTTCACCTAGAGCAGGCTGCAAAGGATGGCATCCGGGTGGGCTTTGAATGACTACAGAGATGGGAGAGACCACCACCTCCCTGGACAGCCTGTTCCAGTTCTCCAGAACTCTCAAAGTAAGAAGTTTCTCCTCATGTTTAGATGGAATTTCCTACATTCAAGCTTGTCTCCATAACCTCGTCTTGTCATTGGGCACCACTGAAAAAAGACTGGCCCCATCCTCCTGAAACCCACCCTTTAAGTATTTATAAGCATTGGTAAGATCCCTCCTCAGTCTTTTCTTCAAACCCTTTGACCATTATGCAATGTGCTGGCAGTTTGCTGTAACCAAACATGCTTCCCCAATAACTCTGAGACATGCAAAGAGCTCAGCGACTCAAGGCTGCTTTTTTTTTGCTGTTTGGGTCATATCAGAAGATAACGGTCCCAGATATAACATCTGTTTTCTGCTATGCTGAGCAGTGCACAAAGCTGCAAGGCTAAGCCAGCCCCTGCACTCTAACAGAGGAACAGAGGCAGAGTGTAGAAACAAGAGAAGAGAAAAGCAAGTGTCAAGCTGTAGAGAGCAAATGGTGCAATCGGCTGTTGGCCCACCTGGTTCTTTGCCAGAACTGAGCACAGCACAAGAATCTGGATGCAGATGGAAAAAACTACACAGACTTTGTGGGTTTAACGGATGACTCTTCACGAGGACTTGAAATTTCTGTTCTACACTTTCTTAAGCCAAATAAGAAAACCAACAGAGGCCACAGGGAAAACCATGGTCTGTCAGGACTTCCCCTAGGTCTCATGTTTGTAGCACACTGTGACAGCAACCTCACAGCTGGAGCACATGATGAAGGGCGTTTTTGGATCCTCATCCCAGACCATCCATGGAGGAGCAGCTTTGAGTGATCTCCGTCAGATGCCTGTGCCATGGTCCCTCACTTGCTCCTTGGGGTGGCTGTTAAGGCAGGTGAGGTCTCTGTTCTTGGTTGGGGTCTGCTGCCCATCTAGCAGATAGAGGGGTCGAGCACTGGTACAAAGGCTTGGCCAATTGCTTGGCCCAGTCCATGTGGTGCCGAGTGATGTCTCCCCAATACGGGGGCTGCTCAGCAGATGAAAGAGGAAATACCACAGCCACAGACTCAAGCTACTCTTGCCTTGTTGCAAGGAGGTTTCTAATAGAAATGTGCTGGGGCATCTCTGGCAAATCCATCATCATCCCCTCAGTCCAGTGACAAGGGAACAGCTGTTGGGTAATGTGGCAGCAACCAAGCAGGTCCAACCCAGGGAAAACAAGGATCCCTGGGGACACTCATCAAAAAGTCTTTATTAACCCTCAACCACCATTCACCACCTGGGCCTCAAGGCAAAGGCAGCCACACTGGGAAGAGGACAGTCAGCCTGTGCTGGTGCTTTGGCACACATGGCTGTGGGGCTGGGGACACCACTGCCCAGGAAGCAGCGCAGCAGCCAACCCAGAAATGGAGCTTTTCTGATGTTCTAACATGCTCATCAAGGCAAGGCACACAGAAACCATGTCCTGCCTGCGCTAACTCAGGCACAGCCATGCAGGCTGCTGGGAGCTGTCTCACAAAGCTATCTTGTTCTCCATATCCTGCTCCTGGTCAGAGAGACAAAGTCCCTTGAGTCCTACAGGTTTTGGCAAAACTAAATGTGAGCCTGGAAAGAGTCAGCCCCCCCCTCAATGAAACCCTGGAGAGAGATGCAGCCACCAGGCTGATTACCTCTTCTGCTAATGAGCATCAGTGCTAAGGAGTGCAGTGCTGCCCACACTTTCTGCCCATCTGCTGCAGAAACTTCCTCTCCCCGTTTCGTATCTCAGTTGCAAACCTTCTGTCATCTCTTGCAGCTTCTAAAGCCAAAGCACCACACAGAGGCAATGGGACTTTTGGACAGCTTAGGGAGCTGGTTGCATGGGGTCCTGACACTGTGAGAGTTCCTGACACTGTGACTCTGTTGTGGCAGGGGCCAGGGGGCCACATTTAACAGACAGCACAGGAAGGCTTTGAGAAGAAGTGACAATGGACATTCCAGGGCAGATCCTACTTTACCCACCAACGTGCTTGCCTAGAAGTATTGATGCAGTATCATTCTCTTCTTAGTGACAGGAACAAAGATTACTTTATTGATTGAGCAGCTTGGGGGAACAAAGAGTTTCAAAAGCAGGGCCACAATGAGTATGTTGCATGCATGTAAGCTCTTCTCTGAAGCTGAGAACTCTGGGAAGTGGTGTGGGCTGTTTCAGCTTTTCAGCTCACCTGCTCCTATAGGATACATTCATGCTGGAGCTGCAGGAGCTACCAAGAACAGGTAAAAAGAGAAAAAAAAAAAAAAAAAAAAAAAAAAAAAAAAAGAAAAACTGGCGGACAAANTACAAAGTCCAAGTCTGTAAGTCTCGGGTGAGATGAGCAGTAAAATTACTTTTGCTGGAGAACAAATTTCTCCTGGTCACCTCCTGAGGATCTAGGATTCCTCTGTAGCTCTAATGCCCACGTTTTACGGGGTAAACCTGGGTAACGTGGGAAAGTCAGTTTATTTTTGATCCTGTGATAATGCTTCTCCATCTTACTTTAAAATAGCTTTTAACCAGTGGTCAGGAACTACCCTGACTCATTAAGTAGCACAGCAGACTGATGTCTTCTGTGCATAAAAGCAGAGTGTTTCTGGTACCCACAGCCTCACAGCAGTAGGAGGATAAATGCTCCTGGCCACTAACATATTTTTAGTCAAGAAGATTAACTGCAGGGTGCAAAAGTTTAGTTTAACCCTTGCCTAAACTGCACAGGATTAAAGTCCTCTGTGTTTTAGGATCCATGTCATCGACCCCTTCTCTTGTACTCTAAGAACTGCTGGTAATTGCAACCACCACCACAGGAGGTTCTTTGCAGGAGGAAATAAACACAGCCAGGATGAGCAAGCCTGGCAGAGCCGGGCTCCTGCCCTACACAGACACAGATGTTAATAACCATGAAATTACCCTTCTCATAAAAAGGGAAGCCAGACAGCACGACTCCCGAAGCTGTTTTTCTGTATCTCCATTCTATCTTTTCTGCCATTCCATTAGGGCTGTGCTCCAGTTATTTACACCATCCTTGCCTCTCAAGCAACACAATTATATAGGAATTTCTTCCTTTTAGAATAATTTAATTTTTTTTTCCTAAGAAAAGAAAGATTGTGAAAGAAGGAGGCAGGTACAGGAAGCTACATGTCCAATGTAGTTGAGAAACATAAAGCAAGTTTACATGCACCCCCACTGCTGACAGCTACAGAGCTTCTTGGGAAAATAAATGATAAAGGGCAGCATTGTTAATAGTTGGCCAAATACTGATCTTCCAAAATCAATCTTATTCTATTTTTCATGCAAAGATGCTGTTTGTTAGTAAGATTATTACAATGAAAACCAGCAAAGTCTGCTTTGCTCTAAAGACCCTGGCCAGAAAATGGAAGAATTTTCCATATTCCTCAGGCTAGTTATGATTAACTGTATAAAGAAAAGGAGAAAAGAACTGTCCTTTGCAGAGATTTACCCTAGAATTCCATGGCTTTGACAGACACAAAAACACCATCACAGTGACTAACCCCGGACAACTGTCAACATGCACAACACGAGGGTCCTTTTTCTTTTGGTGCAGGGCAGGAGGGGTGCAGTGGGTTTAGCGACGCAGCCTAATTCTTTGAGACCGTTGCGATCCAAACCCCTCAGTCAGGAACCCCCCGTGGAAAGCGGCAGATGGTGAAGGGGGTCAAGCTCTGCTGCTGGCTGTGTCCTTTGACAGCACACACAACTGCCACCCTTCCCCCTTCTCCAAAACAGCCCTGAGCGTGCAGGGAGCTTTTAGTATGTGGCTCGTTCTCTTCTTATTCCTTCCCGGCCCTTCGGATTCACGGAAATTTCCTGTCGAATCCATCTACTCCTCCCCAGGTGGGATGCGGCTGGCACCACGCATTTCCAG
The DNA here is from genome assembly GCA_013399775.1 of Semnornis frantzii. NCBI lineage: Eukaryota > Metazoa > Chordata > Aves > Piciformes > Ramphastidae > Semnornis > Semnornis frantzii. Next base: position 41,764 of record VWYK01000439.1, on the reverse strand, counting down.
CGTCCTCGGGTGGCAAATCCAATACAAAGGAAGGCAGCCCGGGGCGCACCTTGCTGCTGAGCGGTCTCACGCAGGGGAAACCCGGCGCTTTGGGAAAGGAACCGCTCTCCCGACTTCAACCGACGTCAAAGCACGAACCGGCGGCCGCAGCTCCAGCCCATCGCTCCCAACGCCGGCTCAGACCCCATCGCTTCCTCCTTCGCCCGCCTCCCCCAGGGACACCATGTTTGCACGCCAGAGAGATGCGGGCGCTGGCCGGGGCCACCTTCAGCCCCAAGCCCGGCGCCGCCGCTCCTCCATTGCCTCCATTCTCCTGTCTCCCTGCGCCGAGCATCGCCGCGACCCCGGCTGGGGTTCGCGCTGCCGCTGCTGCCCGCAGCGGGGCCTGCAGCGCCCGTCGGGCCCGGGTCTTGGTCCCTTTCCCCGGTCCCCGGGGGCGCGGAGCCCAGATGCAGTGGCGGGGGCTGGGAGAGGAGGATTTGCGCTATTTTCTTCCCCCGGCGCCTTGCAGCGGCTGCGGGGAGGCTGAAGGCTGCAGGTAGCTCTAAGCATTGTGGGATACATCCCCGCACATCCCGGCCAGCCCGGGCCTCCCGCTCCCTCTCTGCCCCGGGGCGGCAGCACCTGCCCCGCCG
>VWYK01000439.1:16442-41122 GCA_013399775.1 Semnornis frantzii | reverse complement strand
CGCACGGCGGCGGGGGGAGCCCCGGCCCCCGCCGCGGGAAGGGGCTGGAGCCGCACGGGCGGCTCCTCCCCCGGGCAGCGCTGGGGGATGCGCGGCGGGCCCGGGGACTGCATCCCCCGTGCGGCGCGGGGCTTCTGCCGGGCAGGCGGGGGGGTCGCCAGAGACGGGGAAGTGGAAGGCCACCGGCTGCCTCCCCGGTGCGCGGAGGGGACAGCGCCGGGGGCGGCTGCCGCAATCACCTGGAGGCCCGACGCTGGGTGAGCGCGTTCGGGGTCCCTGAGAAGGGAGGACCCGGCTGGGATTCCCGGGTCCCCACTCCTGAGCCGCCCTGGTCTCAGATGCTCAGCCTTTTCGCTGCACCATCCTTGGGTTGCGCCTACCAGTTTACTGAAAGCCCTGCTTACAGAATACACAGAAAGCCTTGGATCGCTGAGCATATTAGGGACCAAAACCAGAAGGCAGTGCCTTTGCTCACAGCTCCAAGCCTCTTCTGAGTCAGCACTACATCCAAAAGATCTTCCTTTTGGCATTTTTGGCATCTGGCATTTCTTCAGGGACAAGTTTCCAGTCCTTCTGCTCATGCTTCTTTTTATAGCTGCAATACAGCTATTCAGACCTACTGTAAAATCCAAACTGGGCCTCTTTCAGCTTTCAGAAGAAATCACCTCCTGGTGATTGACAGGAATCTATATAGAGCCTGCCTTCATTTTTCGGCACCCCTCTCAGCTTCTGGTGCAGCTGTCTGTTGAAAGACATTAGTGGGTACCTGAGGACTGCTGAAAGTCTAGATATATTTCTTCGGTGGTCCTGGCAGTGCCCCTTTCCTGTGCTAATAAATGCCTGCCATCTGGCCCCTTGTGGGCAAGAATGACACTCCTGGTTCCTTAGAGATCTCCGCTCTGTTGTCTCTGCTAGTGTGGTGCTTTGCTTGATGCTCATGGGTACATGTTGGTTCTGCAGGGAGGCTTGGACACTGGATTGACACTGTGGCCCTGCTGCTCTAAGCTGAAGGATGCCATAGGTTGAAGGCACCAGGAGCTGCAAACCACAATCAAGACAGTCTTAGGAACTATCTTTGTTTTAATAGACAGGATCACACCTCCAAAAGAAATATTAATAGAATCTCTGGGAGTAGGCTCCTCCTTCCCTTTATAGCATTCTACTTCACCTTTACCTGGAACATTTTGTAGACATCATTCCTCTTTTTGCTATTTATTGCTTGCCAGAATAAACTTAGTAAGCATTGTTACCACAGATACAAAAGATTTAACAGCTAATATTGTTCTCAGGCTTTGGGTGAAGCAAGGTCAGCTGAAGACAACTCTTGACAGAGAAAATGTGGAATTTTTTTTCCCCCCCCAGTTGAATCTTCTCCCATTATCAGCCAGGCCCAGAGGGATGGGAATTCCATACATGTGATGATACTGTTTTAATTTTCTACTCATTGTTATCTTATAGAATAATAGAACAAACCTCTTGCAGTTGTCCTTAGGCTGGAAGAAGGGCAATGAGGGGCAGCTACAGAGGCAGGAGTGTGTGCATGAGCTGGTTGTGTGTGGAGGGGAGAGATAACATGATGGTGAGGTGAACAGGAGAATGCACACAAATTTGAAGTGGCTGCCAAGTGACATTTAGCTGAGCCATTCACCTGAACCCTGCCATACCGATGAGTACAGCATTCAGAGAGGACAAAGCCAAACATCAAATAGAAACATTCCCGCAGTCCCCTGTAAATAGGTGTGGGGAAACACCCTCTGGCAGCACTCAGAGATCACTGCCCCCTTCTTACAAAGATTTGGAGAATTTAAAGCCACTGCAAAGGACAGGTTTATGAATCCGTGTGTCCACATTGTAAATTACCTGATTTGCAGGGGATCAGAATACAAGAGGGATGTGGATGAGCTGGAACATGTCCAGAGAAGGGCCACGAGAGGGCTGGAGCACCTCTTCTATGAGGAGAGACTGAGGGAGTTGGGGCTGTTCTGTCTGGAGAGGAGAAGACTCCAAAGTGACCTTACTGTGACCTTTCAGTATCTTAAGGGGGCCCACAAGAAAGCTGGGGAGGGACTTTCTAGGACGTCGGGTAGTGATAGGACTGGGGGGAATGGAACAAAGCTAGAAAAGGGGAGATTCAGACTGGATGTTAGGAAGAAGTTCTTCACCATGAGGTTGGTGAGACCCTGGAATGGATTGCCCAGGGAGGCAGTGGAAGCGTTGGAGGTGTTTAATGCCAGGCTGGATGAGGCTCTGGCCAGCCTGATCTAGTGTGAGGTGTTCCTGCCCATGGCTGGGGAGGTTGGAACTAGATGATCTTTGTGGTCCCTTCTAACCCTGACTGATTCTATGATTCTACTTCCTACCCCCATAAACCCAGCACATAATCCAACTCTGATACACTGCCATCGTTCTGGGGAACAGAAGTATTTCAGAAAGGGAGAAGCAGCCTGTTTGCTTCTTGCTGAGGAGGATTTGGAGGAAGAGCAAACTCTGGCACAAGGATGGTTTTTTTCTTTTTTGCATTTTTGCTAGCACATAGTGAAAGGCACAGAAGGGCCTTGACATTTCATTGTTTGTTAAAATACATACAGTTTACATAGAAGTACTGCAAAAGAAAACAGAACATAAAACATCACAGCGTTATTTTGTGCAACACTCTCTAGCTAATAAATATTACATACCCAAATATAAATATAATCTCAGAAACATTACCTGGCAGAACAATATTGCTGCTACTCAATAGCAACCTCTTCAAGAGCTACAGACCCCTGGTTCCTCCAAGGATGAAGGGGGCAGTGAGCCAGAAGTGTAACTGTGAGTCTGCAGATACTCCTGCCACAGAGTGTCTGTGCTTAGGGAGGAATAATTTCAAGGTATCCTGTGGCTGTGTGGACTAAGTGCAATCAAGAGGGGGACAAAACATGGTTATGGCCAGCTGTCCTCACATGTAGCTGGCTGTCCTCAAACTTCCCTGGTTAAATGCCAAATTTAACATCACCAGGTTGTGACAAGAGGCTAACTCAGACTGAAGGACAAGAGGGACAAAGATAAACAGCTTAAATTCACTCTAGGCAGAAATGCAGAATCTGTTTATAGATGCTCATATTCCACATACTGGTTCAGACTACCAAGAGATTTTGGCAGCAATCCTTCAAATCAGGCAGCATTCTGATCCTGCATTTAGGATTGACAACCCTCAATCTGGATGATAGGATCCTCCTTGTCCAGGAGAGTTACTCTGCATGATATTTGTATGAGCAAAGAAAATAATGTGGAATCAAAGTGCAATATGAGGACATGTAAGGCAGGAACTACTGTCTTGCCTGAAAAGATATTCTGGCTCCTAAAAGCTACCCTAGAACCATGGGTCTGAAAAACATGAAAAACTAAGCCTCCTCCTATGAAGAAATATTTTTGCACAGAGTATGTGAGATCATGGGATTACATTATTTCCTTGTTGCATTTTTGTTGGCAAATGTATTTGAACCTGGCTTCTGTGATGATGGGAGCTTGCACCTCAGAGTTTTTGTAAACTGCTGTCACCTAAGATTTACTCATGTTCTCACCTGCCCAAACACAGAAGCATCAACAATACATACTGCATACATGCACAAAGCATCCGTGAGTCCTCCTGACTTCTCTAGCTGTTGTTACTGCTTAGCAGAAAGCTCTGATCTTATTTACATGTTCTGCAGCACACCAACACCCACACTTTTGGTTCTGAGGTCAGTTACATCAAATTGGTCTTTGTTTTGCAGTGAAAATACAGATTTTCTTTGGAGATGGATATTGTTTCCTCTGCTGGCACCACCTAACGTGGAACTCCTTGTGGAGTAAGTACCCTGGCAGTCCATTTGCATAAGACTTTTTCCTTTGAGCAGTCCCTTTCCAGAAGAGATGGAAAAGTCTTGACTCCTGATGGTTTAGTTACTCTTTGAAGTATGAGAAAACTCTTCTCCTCATCACTGGTGCTCCGAGCACATGCTCTGCATGTTTTCTCCTCACGGCTACACTTCTGAGCCTTCTGGCTTCTTCCTTCCAAATACACCAGTTCAGGAGCAGGTTCCTGTCTTGTCCTGGATTTCAAACACATAGCACTCTGTACAGCTCAGTCCTCCATGCTTCATTCAAAGAAACTGGATGAAGGTAATGTATTTACCTTCTAATGTATCAAGAGTGAAGAAAAAAATCAACAGAAACATTCAACTTTGACTCCCTCCCTCCAGGAATGTCTCCATTTTCATCAGAATCTCATTTACCCACTCAATTTCAAGACTCTCTGTCAAGACTTCACTTTTTGTCATCTCTCCTTACAAACTTGCATGCACACACAGACCACTCTTCAGTTTACTAACAGAATCCTGTTCTGGTTATGCCACAGTTTGAGAGAAAATCTTGCAAAGGAAGAACAAAATCATCTCAAAATATCAGGATTAGAAAAGCTGTTCAATGTATTCCAGACTTCTGTTCAGAGCTTTCAGGTCAAGCCCTCTCTGAATTAGAGAGTTGAGGAAATGTCTAAACTCTCCTCCTCAGTTGTTGTTGGGTTTGTTTTGGGATTTTTTTTTTTCCCCAGAGAAAACCTTCATTTGGGAATGCACAGAACTGGAATAGCAATGTCAGATGTAGTAGTTTTGAGGCTGCTCTCTTCAGGAGAAATACACTTGATGGATTGTGGGGTTCCAGACTTCTCAGTTGCTGCTTTTCCTTGCAAGATGCAAGCCACATTCTTAGCCAAACCAATGCCTGTGTCTGTCTAGGCTCTGGAAGGACCTGAGGCTATCTTGCCTGTCTGCAGATACCAGACTCTGCCCTCTCCTTCTCCCCAGGCATATGGCAAGGGTCTCTGATGGGATGATTCCTGTTAATGCTTTGTGTAGGGAAAATCCAGCCATCTGCCCTCTCAGGACTCTTAGCTTCACTTAGTGGAGGCTGCCACGATTACAGATCATACTCAGAGATTTCACTCAGCTGGTACAGCAGAACAGCAAAGGAGGGTCGGTCATCTTTCCTCTGAGCAGGGAGAGAAGAGAGAGGGAGTACATTAATGTCAGCTTGAGAGGAATGGCAAGGTTAGGAAGGAAAACCTTGTGAAGAAAGTGAGTATTAACAAAAATGCAATCTATTGCTATAAAGTGTCAGCAGAGGAATAAGCTTCCTTCTGTGAAATGTTTCCTTCCTCCTAGCAGTGAATTTTGCCTCATGAACACTAAGTGCTTTGAAAGGGGTTGACTGTCACTTTTACCATCACTATCAAAACACGGCTTTCTTAGGAAGCAAACTTGAATTTCACCTGTGTTAGGTGCACTACACAGACTTCTTGGTGATGGCAACACACTCTCTAGAAACAGCAGCTTACATAAAAGGCTTGCTAGGGCAGATGAAAGCTACAGATTGCTTCACCTCAAGGACTTTGCTTTGTACTAACATGTGATGTGCATTTCTCTCTCTCCTCCTGAAAACCAAGGGGAAGAAAGGTCTTTCAGAGCCGGGGTTCTTCCATGACAATACTAACCATCTTCCAGCAGTGGCTCATGACCTCATAAACTGCCTTGGAGGCCAGTTTGGGTTTGTAGAGCCGAAATCCTGCATTGATTTCTTCCACCACTTCTCCATTGGTGCGGTTCTCATAGGGAATTTTACCTTCACTGAAGACCTCCCACATCAGCACTCCTAAAGCAGACAAATGAGAAAAATCGCAAAGAAGCAAATGAAATCCTCAGCAGGCCCACTTGCAGCACAACTTGGTGTCTGTTAAGCCAACAGAAAAGCATTTTCACATAGATTCTCAGTACCCATCTGAAAAATCAGGCCCTAACCCTCCTATGAGGACAGGCTGAGAGAGTTGGGGCTCTTCAGTCTGGAGAAGAGAAGGCTTCCAGGAGACTTTATAGTAGCCTTCCAGTATCTGAAGGGGGCCTACAGGAAGGCTGGGGAGGGACTATTGACAAGGTCTTGCAATGACAGGACAAGGGACAATGGGTTTGAACTGGCAGAGGGGAGATTTAGACTGGATGCCAGGAGGAAGTTCTTTCCAGTGAGGGTAGTGAGGCACTGGCACAGGTTGCCCAGGGAGGTTGTGGCTGCTCCTTCCCTGGAGGTGTTCAAGGCCAGGTTGGAGGAGGCCTTGAGTGACCTGTGCTAGTGGGAGGTGTCCCTGCCTATGGCAGGGGGTTGGAACTGGATGATCCTTGAGGTCCCTTCCAACCTTACCATTCTATGATTCTATGATCTCTGCTGGGCACTGGCCTGTGTGGAAGTACCAGTTTGGTCACTGCACCTTAGCCTTCTCTGCGTGCTGCTTCATGACGGTCGTGACTCTCTCCCTGAGTCAGGTGGAGTCTAAGAGTGTTAGGTGTCAGAAAGCATTGCATTGTCCTCCCCAGTCTGAAGAAGAGGGAGTGCTTGTGCATGTTCTCCCTTCAGATGTGTGTCTGGGAAAGAGCACCCCCACTTCTTGTCACTGATTTGGTTCATCCAACTTTGCTTCCAGTTAATCGCATCCAAGTGACATGTGACACGTATGTGATGTTCCTGCCTGTGTTGTGTCCTGTGTTAGAATCTACTTGTATTTTGGTGAGACTCAGAAGCAATAATGTCATGTGAACTGCTCCACACCTGTTAGCCAGCTTAGCCTCAGTAATGGGAGCTCCTTGCCTGCCAAACTCCCAGGTGGTGCAATTGACTGGGATGAATTCGTATGCAATGAGTGCAGAATTTCAAAGCTTACACCAGTGCATTTTTTCCTCTTTTCCTAAACAATCAATTGTTTTCCTATGATTACTGTTCAGAGCAATACAGAAACTTGTGCTTCTCTAGTGTAGTGAAAGAGACAGGCAAAGGCAAAGAGACTGTGGAATGCATTACAATTGCTCACCAGACTAGAGAGACTCTGCAGTGAATGCAAGGCTACTGTGCTGTCATTAGGTTTAATTCTTTGGGCACTTGGTAAATTGTGTTACAGAATTAAAGAAATACAGAATGCCTCTGGTTGGAAGAGACCTCAAACATCACCCAGTCCAACCCTACACCAAACACTGAAGGGTCAACACTAAACCACGTCCTTAAGTGCCAGGTCTGCATGCTACTTAAACACCCCCGGGGACAGTGACTCCACTACTGCCCTGGGCAGACCATTCCAGTGTTTGAGAACCCATTGTTCAGAGTGAGCACGGTGTTAGAAACACTGGGAGACAGACAGATTGATCTGAAATGAAGTTGTATAACTCTGCAGTCAGGTTTGCTAAATAATGCCTGCTTCCCAGCTTTGAATACTTCAGATAAGAAGATGTGTAGAGATTGCAGCTCTTCACCAATGATCTGTACTCCCACAGCATGCAGATTCCTGCATTGGGAATTTCTCACTCCCATTTTGTTTTCCTGGGCACAGCAGGGTTTCAGGCCTGGCAGAAGAGATGAATGGACTGCAGAGTAGCAGAGCAGAAAGCTTCTCGCAGTCATGAGACCATGACATGACAGAGGAATCCTGTTTTGCAAACCCCACTGGATATGGAGCTACCAGGTCTGACAGATGTACAACACTGCTGTCTGCACACTGCACAAAGGAGCCTGACCAGTGCAAACAAAGCTCATCCGTACTTCATTCAGCCTAGAGCTGGAGTGAGCCAACTTCATCAGGCTTAGCTTGACTGTAAATCAAACTGAGCACCCTTTTGGAAGCATTTGGCTGTCGGTGTGCAGGCCAGCTCCTGATTTGTGAAGCAGAGGAACATCTCTACCCATGTCACTGCCACTCTGCTGTGAGGTGTTGGAGGCAGCTCCGCTGGCAAATGTCCTTTGCTAAGATGTGGTGGGTGCTGATAAGCCTCTTCCACATACCAGGAGACATGGAAAGAGGAATGGTGCTCTCCACATTGGGTTTGCAAAGGTGCTTGTGTGGGTCTGAGCACCCAGCTCCCACTACAGAGATGCACAACTTCAACACAGCACAAGACAGTAAAGGGAGAGGGGAGCACAGAAGTCACAAGTGCAGACTAGAAAATGTTATAATCCTGCATTATTTACTGCTAGGCCCAGAGCTGAGTGGCACCCCATTGACTGTGTGCTGTGCACAGCACACTGCCCTGATTCATTCTGCAGGACCATGATTTGCATGCGAGCTGGAGATGGGCCAGACACATCTGTGTGCCAGATCAAGAGGCCAGGGGATAGCCTTTGTTATCTCCACTGCCAATGACTTTGGGGGGAAAAAAATATACAACAGTTTTCTTATCTATGAGTGTCCAGAAGGGAGACCAAAGAACAGAGGCAACTCATAAAACAATGCACTGGGGAGGAGGAAATGAGGTGAGAAAATGCAAACAGTGAAATAATGTTTTCAGATTGGCATAAAGCAAATTGAGTCAGCAGAGCAAACTTGGGAAGGCAGAGGGTTTGAGTGAAGCATCAGTGCCCAGCAATGACATGCAGAAAGATAGAGTGCCTAAATGTCTTTCCTTGCATTATATAATCTCATTAGTGAGTCTCCAACCTTTTTTTTTTTTTTGTGGACACTCTTGCTCCACCTGCCTGAAATAGCAGTGAAGGGGAGAGAGACTTGGGAGTCCTGGTGGATGGAAGGATGGCTGTGAGCCAGCAGTGTGCTCTTGTGGCAAGGAAGGCCAATGCCATTTTGGGCTGTATTAGAAGGGCTGTGGTTAGTAGGTCGAGGGAGGTTCTCCTTCTCTTCTACTCTGCCCTGGTGAGGCCTCATCTGGAGTACTGTGCCCAGTTCTGGGCCCCCCCAGCTTGAGAAGGACAAGGAGCTGCTTGAGACAGTCCAGCCCAGAGCCACAAAAGTGATTAAGGAAGTTGAACATCTTCCTTATGAGGAGAGCCTGAGGGAGCTGGGGCTGTGCTGCTTGGAGAGGAGGAGACTAAGGGGTGAGCTCTTTCATGTTTATAAATACGTAAGGGGTTAGTGCCAGTAGGATGGAACCAGCCTATTCTTGGTGATGCCCAGTGACAGGACAAGGGGCAATGGGTGGAAGTTGAGACATAGGAGGTTCCACTTGAACCCGAGGAAGAATTTATTCACTGTGAAGGTGACAGGGCACTGGAACAGACTGCCCAGGGAGGTTGTGGAGTCTCCCTCTCTGGAGATATTCAGGAACTGTCTGGATGTGTTCCAGTGTGATCTGCTCTAGGTGATGCTGCTCTGGCAGGGGGGCTGGACCAGATGGGTCCCTTCCAGCCCCTCACATTTTATCATTCTATGATTCTACAGCATTGTTCAGGTATAATACATTAAGTTGGCAGTATCTGCAGTGTTCCTAAGTACCTAGGTCGTTTAGTATTCTTTTCTTTCTTTCACTCAGATGACTTAGGCTTGCTTTATTCAGGCAAAATACCCTTAGACCTGAGAGGATGTAGTGCCTAGAAGATTCTACTTGAGGTCTGAGGTCTAAGCTCCTAGGTTTCTTGAGCTGTTTTTTTGAATTTTTTTTTCCATTCTGACAAAAGGCTCTTACCAAATGACCAAACATCAGATTTGGTGCTGTAGTTGCTGTAGGAGAAAACCTCTGGAGCAGACCACTTGACTGGAAACTTGCTACCCGTGGAGCTGGTGTACTGATCATCAAGGACAATCCTGGAAAAGAAAAGTCTGTGAGTAACTCCCTTCATCTCATGGCAGCCCCACAGGAGCAACTGCTGCATCTCATGACAGCCCCACAGGAGCATGTGCAGCCTTGGCACCATTACCTTGACATGCCAAAGTCAGACACTTTAACCACGTGGGATTCCCCCACCAGGCAATTCCTAGCAGCCTGCAAGAAAAGAAGGTGCAAAGGTCAGAGCTGAAAGGCTATCACAGCCACTCAAGTAGTTTTCTACTGGCAGAGCAGATAGTACTTCTAAAAAAGAGAATCAAAGTGACAGTGCCATACAAAGATGCTGAAAACTCGAGCTTCTCATGCTTTCAGTACATTCTGCAGCCAGAATGCTCCTGTTGCCAAGAAATCTGTTCTGGCATCAGTCTGACTTGCAGGCTTTTGTTGCCCAGAAAGGACAAAGACCCTAAAATATCCACAGCTACTCAAAGTCCTTACAGCAGCAGCGACTGATGCAGCTCAAGTGAACATCATGTAATTAAAAGTATTCTATCAGCAATGCATACTTATAAGCATGTTAGAACAGGGCTTTAGGGCATCTTTGCTGATTTTATATATGAAGAGTGGTCAGTACCTAGGAATTCTAGGGGCTTGGGGCTCTTGAGGAACAAGAACCCACTCAGAGAATGAGAGAATCACAGAATGTCAGGGGCTGGAAGGCACCTCAAAAGATCATCCAGTCCAGCCCCCCTGCCAGAGCAGGACCACTTTTCTTCTTTTATTTTTTTAAATTATTTTTAAATCACACTTCTTCCCCATCTCCCTCCTTTCCTCTCCATCTCCTCTTTCCCCCTGTCTTCCTCCTTTCCTCTCCATCTTCTTCCTTTTCCCCCATCTTCCTCCTTTCCTATCTCTTTTCTTTTCCTCATCTTCCTCTTTTGATCTCCACCTCCATCCTTTTCCTCTCCATCTCCCTCCTTTCAGCACCACCTCCCCTTTCCCCCCACACCTGCACCTTTCCCACCCCACACCCCATTTTCCCCTTTTTTCCCCCAAATCAGGAGCACCTGGGTGCTGTTGGAGTCTCCTCCCACCCCAGGTGTGACCACTTTGCTGTCCCTGCCCACTCCCCTATTTAATGGGCTCCAGGAAAGGCAGAAGCCCTAAGCTTGCCCAACTGGGCAGAGGGATCCTCCTCCCATTGTCACTGGTGAGTCCCCATGGTGCACACTGGGTGAATGGTGGAGGGGATCTAAAGGCCGGGGGGCCTGGTGGCCCCCTGGTTTGGTAGGATAGGGAATTGATGATCAGTCTAACATCACCCATGGGTGCTGGCTGGGCCAAATTCATGCCCTTGTTTCTTCACTCCCAAACACAATTAAGAGAAACAGATGAATAATGCTCCAGGGAATGCTGCTTTGGGTTTTTTTTTTTTTTTTTTCCTGAGAATATTGATGCTGCTTCTGTAATTAGGAGAGATACTGGATCCCTTGTCAATAAATAGGCAGGAGGCATGTGAAAGCTGAAACTAAGGGAGGGAGAAAGTGCAGGGAAAAGGTCTGTGTGGGACCAACATACCAGGTCTCTGTGGATGACAGAGTTTTGTTCCAGATAAGCCATTCCTTCACACACATCTTGGCACATCCCCAGCAGGGTTTCCTTTGAAAAACTGCCCCTTTGGCTCCTGAGGTAGTCAGACAAGCAGCCATTCTCCATGAATTCAAACACCAGGCATAGGGGAGTGTTCTCAAAGCATACCCCATAAAGCTGGACTAGCTTGGGGTGAGACAGCTTCCTGTGGCATAGGGAGAGAGGTAGAAAAGAGGTTCAGTGCCTTCTATCCTTGCAGCAAGTGTGTTATATACAGCTGCCTCTGCCACCCTACTGCACTCTGCTGTCTGCAAAGGCCAATTATGAAAGGAGGAAGAAGAAATGTCTAATGTCAAGTAACACTAAGTATCATCCCATTTTGATGGTAAAGGTTACAAAGAGATCTTTCTGCTTGGAAAATCAGCCAATCAAATAAAAATAAAATCCATTTATCTCTCTCTTTAAAAAAGAGAAATGTGAAAAACACAAAGTCCATAACCCCCAAAAGAACTATTTCCAGTCATGTGTAGCAAAACAAATAAATAATAATAAAAAGATTGCTGGGAAGGAATTTCAGTAATATTTTCTTCAAATTTTAAGAGATTCTCCCTCTAATTGTTTTTGACAAAAACTGATCTGCTCTCCAAAACACACCATCAGTCAGCAGCCCTCTCTTTGAGAACAGCAGAGATCTGAAAGATGATTCTGGATATTGATAGATTTAGAAGCACACTACTGCACCTCCACTTTGATTTGCCTTCCCTTGTAACCACCAGAGCTTGCTGGTCTCTCTCTCTACTATTCAGATACCCAGTAAATAATCCAAGGTTAGATTCCTGAACACTGTCACAATTTGGGTTTTTAGTCTTATGAATCCTTCAGGGTCATATTTTCTGGGTGAATCTACTACTTACATTAAGACTTTAGCCTCCTCAATGAAATCCTCTTCAGACATTGCTCCTTCACGAATGGTCTTTATGGCTACTTTTGTTTTCTCCTGCCAGTAGCCAAGGTGAACTACCCCAAACTGACCACTGCCAATTTCCTGTACACAGGTGAGCTCAGAAGGCTGAATGACCAGTTTTCCTGTTGATTGTAATGGAGAAAGGGTAAGGAGCTAGCAGTAACATGTCAAACAAAAAGCTTTTGTGGGTTAAACAATGAGACAGAATTCAAAGCCAGACTTTCTGGCTCTCCCTCAAACCGTCTGACCTTTGGTAGCTCATTTGGTTAGTTCATGCTTCAGGTTTTATGTTCAAGAGGAGGAACAACAACATCCCTTTTCTTCCCCCCATTTATCTTGTCTATCCAGTTCCTCAGGAAGGATTGTTTCTCCCATGTACATGTGCACTACCAAGCACAACAGGGTTTCAAGTTACTTTGATGTCTCCAACAGATGATGCCAGCAAAACAGACAACAATATGCAAACGCAGGCATCTTTCAGGATGCACTCAGCTTTTGTGAAGTTTTGCTGTGCTCCTACTCCCATCACATTTGTCCTGTACTCATGTCAGTATTTAATGTTGACTTTGTTGAAACCCTGGAGTCCTCATGACCCTCAAGGCACTGCATCATCTGTTCATCCAGTTCTCAATGGTAGTGGCAAAGAGATGACAATCTAATGAATAGCACATTGCAATGATCTCAAGTCATTGTGGTAAGGATCACATGAATATTCAGCAGTATCTATAGGGATATTCAGGATCACCTAGCTAACCAGCAAGGGTTGTGATTGCCCTCTAGCCAGGAGAGTACCATACCATAGCTCAGCCCTGCAGTGATGGGGGCCTTTTTTCTCCAAGAAGACACCGCGTACCGCAAGCGAGTGACCAGACCTGGGTAACAGAGGAAGAGATGGGGTCCAGTTACTGTCACAGTCATGGGGAACGTGTCTGTCACTACCCTGGAAGGCAGTCTGGATACTGGAAGCAGATCTATTGTACTGAGTTCCCAGCTCCACTTGAGGGCAGCTGAACCTCTATTCAGACTGCAATTTCCTGCCTACTAGAAGGAAGCCAATTCTGAGCAGTTTCAGCCTATTTCACATTTTCACTCTACCAGTAAATGTGAGATGTGACTCTCTATTAACTCTGATGAAATTCCAAATCACCTCTTTTATTTGTAGGGTATATCTGAAGCCCATAGTTCCCCATTCTACTTCTGGACTGTAGGGATGGTAGTCTTTGGTGACTCTCATGTCTGGTCATGGATCCTGGCCACGTCCCTAATTTTGTGTCAAATTAAGGCCCAGGGATGTATCACCTCCTGGGCAAGAAAGTTCTGCAGCATGATTCAAATGGGTAGCTTGATCTGGCAGCGGTGACATACTTCTGTGGGCCCCCAGGAATGAAAGGACTCCACAGTATACTGTTGCAGCACCTATGTTGGTCATAGCTTCAGAAGGAAGGCCAGAATGATGAAATGCTGTAAGCTGGCCTGGGATCATAGTGCCAGGCTATGTGACAGAAAAGGCAATGCCATTTAACATTTCATTGTAAGGAGAGAGGGCTTGGGAGCCTGCCTTCATTCAAAACAGCCACCTGGCTGAATGGTAAACCATCAGCTTTTCTGGTTGGCCTCAGCCTGCACTCACCTCCTGCATTGTGCTGGTGATAGTTGATGAGCTCAGGGATGCAGTCAAACACGTGTTTTTCTGCCAAGTAATATCTCTTGGGAAAGTCACTTGTCTCATTGATGTGATAATGCTTTATAACTGGATTGTTGTCCGTGCTGAAAAAGAGGAGGTTTTCTTTGAGAACCCAGGTTGCAGCAAAGAGACAGAAATTTGGAGTGTCAATCAAACAGGAGCAAGTGAATAAAGGGGAACCTTCTCTATGCAGAACGAATGGGAGCAGGAAGTGAGTGGCGATTGCTAATGAAAGCAGTGTACTTCTGTGCTCTCCCTCTCACTCGTAGATGGTCTCATCTCTAGAAAGGCTGAGATTTCCTGATAAGAGCAGATTCAGTACTAAGTTTCTCTACCTTCTCTTTCTGAAACAAAACTGTCTGCCCCATCACTGAAACCCTTTCACTACTCTTCTATTACCCACCTCTGATGAGTCCAGCATATAGCCCATGTGGATGTTGCCAACACTTCAGCTGCAGGGACAATTCCATCAAAATTACAAACCAAGTGATATCTAAGAGACTATTTATAGGCATATTTAGATGCAAGGAGAAGTGGATCCTTTCATAGACTACGCGAATGGCAGCTAAACTCTTCTGCCTTTTTTGGAAGTGTTTTACTCTATCATTTTCATGAGCCTTCTGCTTTCTCTGTGCAATGCCAAAACAACAGAGATCACACTCTCATACAAGCCATTTCATTGATGTAATTGATGGGAAAAGCTGCTGAGCTCAGCTGTACCTTAATGCTTTGGTGAAAACAGAGACTGTGTACACACCAGGCTGCCTTGAATCTCTCACCATGAAGGCACCTTCCCTACCCTGCAAGAGGAGCAAAGGAGAGAAAACTGGTTAGAGACATAATGCAAAATAAGCAGGCCAGGGGCAAAGCTCTGCTCTTTCCAGTCCTGTCTGTGCTCAGTCATGAGGATGTACTATACATGTAGGAAAAAAAAAGGAGCCATCAGCCAGCCCTGATGGCTGCCCGAGGCCTGCAGGTACACCCAGCTGGTCTCTCTTGGGTGCCATGTATTTTTAGCGCAGTTTCCTGAGGAAATGAGACTTCTGCTGCTTGTGCTGAGTATGTGTGGGTGTGAGTACATGAGTGTGCGTCTCTCTGTCCCTCCAAACCTCTCCTCTGGAAATGTTGAACCCATTGATTGCTTTCAACCTTATCTGCCAAAACCCAGGTGATGTTAATGACACACACAGTGAGGGAAATGGACAGCCTAGAGGAAAGGCAAACCTCTGAGTGCCTCCATCAAGAAAAGCTATGGAACAAGAGCTACAGAGCAATTTAGTCAACACCAGGGACTCCATATGGAAGTGTATGAAAGGTAATTTACCAATGTACCACCAATGGGAAAACATGGTCAAGATCCTGCCATTTCATAGGTGACCCACTCATCCAGCATACAAACATAAATGTGTAGGGAAGACTTCCTCCACTCTGCACTCACAGAACACTTTTCCTTTTTAATTTTTTGCTGTAACAGGTTTTTTTTGCTCATCTGAATGCTAAAGTGTATCATAGGCCATGATCTGGCAGGGCCAGGCACTAACGGATCTGATGTCAGAGAAGATTTAACATCACAGTTCTGGATGTGATGCACTGTGCTGAGACACATTGATAATGAATTGGGGAGATCTTATTGAGGCCTTTCAGTACTTAAAGAGGGTCTATCAGAAAGATGAGGACACACTTTTTAGCAGGGCCTGTTGTGACAGGACAAAGGATGATGGTTCTAAACTAAAAGAGGGGAGATGTGGATTAGATATAAGGAAGTAATTTTTCATTATGAGGTTGGTGAGACACTGTCCCAGGTTGCCTAGAGAGGTGATGGATGCCCCAGCACTGGAAACATTCCAGATCAGGTTGCATGGGGCTCTGAGCAACCTGATCTGGCTAGAGATGTCTTTGCTGTCTGCAGAGAGGGTTGTACTAGATGACATTCAAAGATCCCTTTCAACTCAAACCACTCTGTGATGTGATTTTTGTTAGCAGATGCTTCATCTTCCACCTCAAGTGCCTGATTATTATGGTCTCTCCTTTGCTTTACATCGTAGATTTCCTCCACTCCCTCAGTTTTGCAAGGTCGTCTCTTGAACGTGTCAGCATAGCAATTTATTCTATCTGTGCCACACAGTATCCACCACAGTGAAGCTCTAAAAAACACCTCCAGGCTGCTGTAGAGGCATCTACATCATGGAAAGTGAGGCCTTTAGGACTCACTCCCTGGCAGTGTGAGGTTGCTTGCACAAGCAGGCAAGCATTTGAGACAGCATCCTGCCTGAGTTCCTTTAAGCACTGCTCTTGCCCTTTCATCTTACTTAGCAGCAAGCTTGGTCAGATCACTCATGAGCTTGGCCACGTTGCTGGGGCAGCTGTGGGGGCTGTGAGGTTTTGATCTAGAAGGCTTTGCACCCATGTGGGGGTAGCTGCTGCAGAAAAGTTGTTCTGGTAGGACCAAAGGGAAAAGTGAGATCAATAAACCATGCATGGACACACCCCAGGGGAGTTATTAGGAACTAAAAGAATCTCTAAACCCACTGAAAAATATTTTTCTTTTCAAAAAATACTGATTCCAAGGATCACACTTCAGTTGGGACTCCTGTAAGCTTAAGAGCTGATCTGAAAATAAGGTTGTGATGTGTTTGTGTGGAAAATTTGCACAAGAAACTATTCTTATTTTCACTGCAGTCTTCACTGGAAAACTCTGTCTCAGCTGAAAAATCAAAGATGTGTGCTCATGTGCACACCCTCACAAAACTGAAAGGAACAATCCCCAAACCCCTGCTCTTGGCTTTCACCTAAAATATCTCAGCACAAGACAAGTTAGACTGTCAGAAAACTATTGGAATCCACAGAGGCTCATCTAATTCTGCAGAGGCAGAAAGGATGAACTGAAATCACAGTTTTCATTTGACATGGTGTTCTGAAACAGTGTTTTCCACCAGCCCCAGCTAAGTGTGTTTCAAGAAGGCTGGGATAGCTCCCTGCCCACACTCAGCTGCCATGGAGGTGAGCGGAAGTTGCTGGTGGTCCTTTATCACACACTAAGAACAGCCAAGGACAGCAACACAGTAGGAGCCCAGGGTTCAGCTCTCTCTTACACAAAGCAGCCCTCCAGGCTTCTCCTCACTTGTCATTAGTTAATTATTATTGTCCAGCCACCCCACATACAGCATTGGTTTACCTCATCCCTGAGGAGTGTCTCTGCTCTGCTTCTGCTGATGTTCTTATTGTACCATCTGAAAACATCAAAAGAT
Organism: Semnornis frantzii; assembly: GCA_013399775.1. NCBI lineage: Eukaryota > Metazoa > Chordata > Aves > Piciformes > Ramphastidae > Semnornis > Semnornis frantzii. Next base: position 24,088 of record VWYK01000439.1, on the reverse strand, counting down.
TCCAAGTCAGCATTTCTAGCCTAGCAAAGTTCCTGCTGAAAAGCTCCTGAATGAAGCCCCCAAGCAGCAATATATTATGTGGGGTAGGGACATTTCAGGCTTATGACTTCCAAAACAAGCCCAGAGCATTTAGTGGTGCAAGAAAAACACAGGCACAACTTACTCATACAACTGCAGATTCTCTGGTGATTTCTCTGCCAGGTAGCTGCTTGGCACATAGCCTTCATGCCTGTTAAAACACGACATGGGGTGAGCATGTGAGACAGGCAGGATTCTCTCCCCACATGTGGGAGTCAGCCCCAAAAGATCAGCTTGATCTTTGCATGCTAAAAATGCTGTTTGTTATGTGCTGAGTAGGATTAATGGAGAAGAAAACAACTGATTGCGGCTCTAAACTTGGAAGGTTTTAAAACTGTGTCTGAAGCCTACAAAAAAGCTGGGGAAGGACTTTTTAGGATGGCAGGTAGTGATAGGACTGGGGGGAATGGAACAAAGCTAGAAATGGGTAGATTCAGACTGGACATGAGGAGGAAGTTCTTCAGCATGAGAGTGTTGAGAGCCTGGAAGGGGTTGCCCAGGGAGGTGGTTGAGGCCAGGCTGGTTGAGGCTGTGGCCAGCCTGATCTAGGGTAGGGTGTCCCTGCCAATGGCAGGGGGGTTGGAACTAGATCATCCTTGTAGGCCCTTCCAGCCCTCACTGATTCTATGAAATATCAGCCTGAGATAAAGACTGGTGTGGCTTGTTTGGGTTTTTTTCTTTTTCTTTTTTTTTTAAATTACTTTTCAGATCCTTTTTCTTCAGCTGCCTGACTACAAGCAACATGTGTTCAGTTTTGGGTTCCCCAGTTTAAGAGGGACAGGGATCTGCATGAGAGTCAAATAGAGGGCTACAAGGGTGACTAGGGGACTGGAACACTGCCTTATGAGGAGAGGCTGAGGGACCTGGGGCTGCTTAGTCTGGAGATGACTGAGAGGGGATTTAATAAATGTTTATAAATATCTGAGGGCTGGGGGTCAAGAGAGGGGGGACAGGCTCTGCTCACTGCTGCCTGGGATTGGACAAGGAGCAATGGATGGAAGCTGCAGCACAGGAGGTGTCACCTCAACACAAGGGGGAACTTCTTTACTGTAAGGGTCACAGAGCACTGACACAGGCTCCCCAGAGAGGCTGTGTAGTCTCCTTCTCTGGAGCCTTTCAAGGCCTGTCTGGATGTGTTCCTGTGTGACTGAGCTAGATTGTCTGGTCCTGCTCTGGCAGGGGGGTTGGACTCGATCTCTTTGGGTCCCTTCCAACCCCTGACATCCTGTGATCAAAAGGAAGAAAGTTACCACAAATAACTTCTATCACTCTTTTCCTGTGTATCAGAGGATGCTTCACAGGAGTTATATTAGAGTCCAGCATATGTGTTAATAGAAAAATAAATTTGAGTTAGAAATCAAATTTCTTCACCACGAGGGTGGTGAGACACTGGGACAGGTTGCTCAGGGAGGTGGTGGAAGCCTCATCTCTGGAAATTTTTAAGGCCAGGCTGGATGGGGCTCTGAGCAACCTGATCTCATGCAAGGTGTCCCTGCCCGTGGCAGGGGGGTTGGAGCTGGATGATCCTACCAGCCCTGACAATTCTATGATTCTGTGACACTATTATTTGTAAGTTGGCTGTTGAAAAGAGACTTACCCATTCTTATCTTGAATCAGCCACCAATGCTCCTCAGAGCTGTCAATCACATAATATTCTTCATTACATTGTAATGTCAGCTCCTGTGGATTCTGAGCTTCATAGTCATATATGGCCATCACTATGGCTTCCTTTGGGTCTAGCAACAATTTCTGCACAAAGGAGGAAAATGACTCATCAGGCTCATAAAACCCTAAGGCATGCTCTCTAAAAGGATAAAGGAGGGCTGGGGAGGGACTATTTACAAGGTCTTGTAATGACAGGATGAGGAGTAATGGGTTTAAACTGGCAGAGAGGAGATTGAAACTGGATGTTAGGAAGAAGTTGTTTGCAGTGAGGGTGGTGAGACACTGGCACAGGTTGCCCAGGGAGGTTGTGGAGCACAGAAGCAACGAATGTGATCAAAGATCCCATTCTGTGCTTCTGTGCTCCCCCACCTCCCTGGAGGTGTTCAAGGTCGGGTTGGATGAGACCTTGAGTGTCCTGTACTAGGGGGAGGTGTCCCTGCCTATGGCAGGGGGGTGGAACTAGATGATGTTTGAGGTCCCTTCCAACCTAAACCATTCTATGGTATTTCTTTGGCAGGACTCTGGGTTCAAAAGCCTCAAAGCCAGGAAAGCTCTCCTGGGTGTCTAATGGGGTATGGAGACATCATGAGAATTTTCAGTGCTTTCAAACAATGAATTTTGTAGGAAAAAAAATTATAGTTGCACAGAAAATAGTTTTTTACTCCACCTCTGTCTCATCTGTTCTTCACAGAGGTTTCCTTAACTCCTCTTAAAATCCCTCAGTGATTAAAATCTCCATAACCTTCCCAGAGGGACTGTCCTTATGTTCTGCTGCCCTCCAGCAGAGCACCTTCCCCTGACCACAACCATGCTTCTCCCTTCTTATTCAATAAGCCAATGACATTTTGTCTCATCTGCAAGAGTTGGTTTTTTTTTTTTTTTAATCACTTCTCTGTTCTCACCCCAGCAGCTTTTCTCACATCCCTCCTAACTCCAGTTTCCCAGACTGAAAAAAAAATAAAGTTGAAACCTCATTTACCATCAGAAAGGTATTTGTGAAAGCAACCTGTCTTTGCAGGATTGACCCTAACTCTACTGGGATGCTGCTGGTTTATAACCTATGAAAAAATATGGCAAAGGTATATAGAGAACCCCAGGTAATGTTATCACAGGTGATACTCTAGGTCACTGCACTGTGGTGAACCTTAATGAAGATATATTCACCTCTGCTAGCTAAACACACAGGATGTTAAGGCTCAGCTTGGCTCATTGCACTCACCCAGTTATCTTCAGGAATGGGAGGAAGAGGCTTCATTGAGGCTGAAATGAAATAAAGCAAGCTAATTTGAAGCACATCTGGACAAAAACTGGAGAAACTATCGAGGTAATGAATTAGTAAAGGTGATACAACTGGGTTGAGGCAATCCCAAGTACCAATACAGGCTGGGCAGTGACTGGCTGTAGAGCAGCCCTGAGGAGAGGGACTTGGGGCTGCTGGTGGATGAGAAGCTCAATATAAGCCAGCAGTGTGCACTTGCAGCCCAGAGAGCCAACCAGAGCCTGGGCTGCATCAGGAAAAGCGTGGGCAGCAGGGCAAGGGAAGTGATCCTCCCTCTCTGCTCCACACTGCTGAGACCCCACCCAGAGTACTGCAACCAGTTCTGGAGCTCCTGTTACAATAGGGCTGTGGACATGCTGGAGCGTGTCCAGAGAAGAGCCACAAGGATGCTCAGAGGGCTGCAGCAAATCTGCTATGAGGACAGACTGAAAGAGTTGGGGCTGTTCAGTCTGGAGAGGAGAAGGCTCCCAGGTGGCCTTCTTGTGGCCTTTCAGCATCTGAAGGGGGCCTATGAAAAAGCTGGGGAGGGACTTTTTAGGATATCAGGTAGTGATAGGACTGGGGGAAATGGAGCAAAGCTAGAAATGGGTAGATTCAGAGTGGAAGTGAGGAAGAAGTTCTTCAGCATGAGAGTGGTGAGAGCCTGGAATGGGTTGCCCAGGGAGGTGGTTGAGGCCCCATCCCTGGAGGTGTTTAAGGCCAGGCTGGATGAGGCTGTGGCCAGCCTGATCTAGGGTAGGGTGTCCCTGCCCATGGCAGGGGGGTTGGAACGAGATGATCCTTGTGGTCCCTTCCAGCCCTGACTGATTCTATGATTCTATACAAAAGCAGTGAATTGAATGCCTTGGTCTTTTAGAGCAAGTTATGCCAACACCCTGCACCCAGCACAGCAACTCTCAGCAGCACAGCATGGGTTTGAAACTCCTGTGTGGGTTGTTTAAGGAAATACTCAGATACAAGGTAAAAGTGTCTTGGGTGAATCATAGAATGGTAAGGGTGGAATTGACCTCAAAATCATCTAGTTCCAACCTCCTGCCATAGGTAGGGACACCTCCCACTAGTAGAAGAATGGTTGAATGTGATTTTTCAGGAGACAAAAGTATGCTTGACCATTGAAGCCATAGAGGAAACATGGTGAGGACAAAATAGGGCACACAGCATATACTTAAAAGGAAGTTGTCATCATGGCTTATTCACTCACTTCTTAGTTGTCCATCTCATTCCAAAGACAGCACCATGCATCACATGGTGCAAAATATTAATTCAAAACAAAGAATGCCATGTACAGTAAATGATAAGCCAGAACATCTGAAGAAGCCAGCAACATGAGTTTTAATGGAAAGCCAGCATGATACTCTCTGATGTTCTGTACAAGACAGACTTGATACTTCACTTTTGCCAGGAATCCCTGGAGGTGTTTAAAAGGAGGCTGGATGAGGCACTTAGTGCCATGGTCTAGTTAATTAGAGCAGTTAGGTGATAGGTTGGACTTGATGATTTCAGAGGTCTTTTCCAACCTGGTTAATTCTGTGATTCAGTGATGATCTTAACAAATCCTTTACCATTTTTGGTGGGGTCATACTCCACGCAGCCAGCTGCCATCTTCTCTGTCTGAGCACAGCATCTCCACTTGCCATCTATCCAAAAATCTGGATGACACTTTGAAGCCAAACTGTTGTTATTTATGGTTTCTGGGAAAAGAATGGGAAAGAAAAAGGCAGGAATTAATTTGCATTCACATCAGCTCTGAAAGACGCCTAGAACTGAAAGGCAATAATCTGCACTTCAAAGAAACTTCTTATTCTTGTCAAATCAAGGTTTGCTGAATATTATCAGCCTCCTCCATTGATGTTTTCTTTTCTTCCTGAAAGGAGTGAATGCCACCACTGACGTGGAGCAATAGCCCTCCTGCTTCTGATGGTGACCATACCCCTCTACTGCAGGAGGACAGAATCCTGTCAAAGGGACTCTCTCTTTAAACTGGTAAACACCAGAACCACAGAAGGAAGGCCTCAAAAAAATCTGACAGTTCATATATACTGATGGTTCTCATGAAAGGCCACAGCTCCACAGTATGTATCTATGTATGTAAGATATGGACACTTGCTACTTTGGCTTCGTGCTCAGAAGGAGCTGTGCAAGCTGGCATTGAGCAGCAAGAAACATTTTTCTGTACATGTGAATACCAGTGTTGAATGTCTGCATGAGTGATTAAATGACCTCTATCTGCAATAATAGCTTTCCTAAAAAGTGCAGAAGAATTCTACTGGCCTGTTCCTATTGTGCAAGGGATTGTTGAATGAAAAGAGGTGATAAGGTAGCAGCTTTGAGCGGGTGTACTGCAGGTGAATAACTGGTTGCAAGACTAAGTGCATGCACTTCACAGTGTCTGCACTAGGCACAATGTTTTCAGAATGAACATTACAGCAGCTTGCAGTATAAAACAGGAAAAAGCTATGATGGAAGCCTGGTGCAATTTTCAAGTAACTAAGTAACACCTTCCTTATGTCAAGTACTCTGCTTTGTTACCACTTATAGTGGTTATTGTGCCTTCGCTTCAGAATCATTGCCGCCAACCACAGCACCGTTCAGGAGGTGAGCAGGAAATGAAAGCTGTCTGCAAAAATGTTACTTAATAATCTTGAATCTCTTTAACTCTTATAATAGATATTTTTTTTTTAAAATCTTCTATGCAGAAAAGATGAAAAAAGGAAAAAATGGCCAGAGAAATACCTTCACCTCTTCCTGAAAAAGAATCCTCAAATGACGTAGCATACTAACAGCTCCTCCTAGAAAAGAGGCAAACAAAGCACTCCTGCTGCTGAAAGCACACCCACAACATTTAAAAGCAATTTAAAAGCCTCATTCTCAATTCCTACTCTGCATGCTTAGATATGACACATTGTCTTCTCTTGCACATTCTCCCTGCATTGTGGGAAAACTGCTCTGGAATAAGTAACTGCAAGGATTTGTTGGGCACAGGGGTTTCACTACCTTCCTTCAGCGTAAGGACCCATCTCTGCCGGCTCTCACGACTGGGTGCAAACACGTAGAGTACGTAGCTGTCGTGGACAATCTGGATTGGGGAGTAAAGAAAGGAGACAGATATTAGAAGCAGTCCAAGGTGCTGAAGGAAAGAGGCAGCAGCCCTCATACCAACAAGCTATGTGCGAAATGATGATGTGGGGAAGCGGAGTAACAGGCGCTGTGCTGAAGCATCTCTTCCATGACTTTTGATGATTTACAATGGAGTAGCTTGATCAAGAAAGCAATCTAGACAAGCAGTGTTTTCCATCAACTTTACACCATCAAGACATGCCAGTGAAGTCAATGGAGATGTAGCAATTTCAATCTGCAGAGGATTCAACCTGTTACTTGATGACTGCAGTTTGTGCTTCTAAAGCTCCTCTGGGGACACAGCATCTGTTTTCTAGCAGCTTCTTGTAAAATACCTTAAGATCTAAGAGCCAAATTCAGCTTTTCTTGTGGCAGTATAAATCTCAAGCAACTCCCTGGAGATTCTTTGGATTACTAGTATACTTCAAAGTTTATAATAGCTTTCAGTAGGATTAGAGGGGGGAAATGAGATGGAGTAAATGAACAATGAGGAGTCAAGATGCTGTTTTCATCAATTTGGCCTTAATGCTGAGCAAAAGAAGGGAAAGAAATACACAATGTTTGTGAAGATCTCAGGAACCCAAATGACTCAAACTGAATCAGATGACTAAGTTTGGGTCTAAAACTTGGTGTAACACATAATCTATATTTCTGTATTTCTATGTTCTAAATCTCTTTTCCAATATCTAGCTCAGAAACTTAATTCCAGGTGGGACTCGGCCTCCTTGATGCAGAGATGCTTTGAAATATTTGACCACTGTCTTTAAACAGAGGTTTCTACAGGAGAGAGCAGTTTTTAAAAGTTTCTCCAGGGGCTGTAGATGAGGCAGTGTTGATTAGTGTTTAAAGAACAGGAGACATTTGCTACCACCTGGCCTGAAGTCCTTGCAGAAACAGTTGTGTGACTCGGTTTACAAAAAAGTAGAAATAGGGGAGGAATAATTCCCACTTAAAGCCACTCCTGTTGTTATTGTTATGTCTGTATAACGTTTTGACAATCTAAGGCAAACTTTGAAGTATACAGGAAGCAGATCTCCCAAAGATGTAGCCATGAGCACGCACAGCTGCACAAACCCACTCATTTCATGCCCTTCTGCATGGGGCTCGCTTGCCAGAGGAGCCACACAAAACCCAAAAGCCACTGGTGGCTCCACAGTAGATTTACAGCAGAGTACAGATGAGGTATTAAGAAAAAAAAAATCCAGACAGCATAATTTTACAAACCACCACCAAACAGACTGTGGGATAACATTCCAATGTGCTACAAGCTGGAGGGATTACTATGACCTCAGCAGAGCACTGTCCATCATGACTGGTCCGCTAGTACTGGCCACTGCCTTCACTTTATTTTGCTGTTCTTACAAGCACTGGAGATATGGAGAAACAGACCTGAAAACAGATCTAAGCATCTGTTCCTTCTCTAGTCCACATGTTCACTCAAGCACAAATACAGGCTGGGTGGTGAATGACTGAGGGCAGCCCTGAGGAAAAAGGACCTGGGGGTCTG
>VWYK01000436.1:2455-17457 GCA_013399775.1 Semnornis frantzii | reverse complement strand
GCTGGGGAGGGACTATTGACAAGGTCTTGTAATGACAGGACAAGGGGCAATGGGTTTAAACTGGTAGAGGGGAGATTGAGACTAGATGTTAGGAGGAAGTGAGGGTGATGAGGCACTGGCACAGGTTGCCCAGGGAGGTTGTGGCTGCTCCCTCCCTGGAGGTATTCAAGGCCAAGTTGGATGAGGCCTTGAGTGACCTGTACTAGTGGGAGGTGTCCCTGCCTATGGCAGAGGGTTGGAACTAGATGATCCTTGAGGTCCCTTCCAACCTTACCATTCTGTGATTCTAGATGATGAGCAAGAGAACTTCCAGGACATCCGTTTAACTTGATTGCCAGCACTGATTCATGCAGACTCACACAATTTTTGGTAGAAGTCTAAAAGAAAAATGTAAAGTGAAAAATTTGTTGCATGTTTTGAAGTTACTAAAACTGAGTTAAATGTAGCTAAAGAATTTCAGTCTTTGGAGTTGTTGAACATGAAAAACATTTCATGGTTGTGACTAAAAGACTTTGTGGGGTTTTATTTTCCAAGAAATAAGGAAGAATTTAACAGTATTGGGTAACCATGCCAGGAAATAGTGCAGATTATTGATGACATTTAGGGGTGGTAGAAATTATTTCCAGTTTAATATATTTATTGCATGTGTTTAAACCATGTATTGATGATTAATGGTCTAAAGGGTGCCTTACAACCTATGTAGAAGCTACAAAGCCAACTTGGGTTTCACAGTCCAAAGGCTATTGAAGATAGATACTTGAATTCACTGCGGATGTGAGAAGTGGACCTGCTCAAACAGGGGATGTGGTGCCACTCTGCTGTGAGCACCTTGGTTTTTAGATACTGGATAATCTTCACCAATCATTCCTTTATAGAAAATGTGGACTCCTGCCTCTGGCTGCATATCGTTGCGGGCTTTGCTTACAATTTTATAACCTTCAGGTGGTGTATGTGCATTGCCATTCTTTTCTTCCTCCCTTTAGACAGCAGTTACTATTTATATAGGGGGGTCGTTTGTAGTTTGTTTGTTGTTGTGTTCTGTGTTTTAATGTAGAACACTGTTCATTTTCTACCAGTTCTTCTGTTGGAAGTGCCCTGCCACGGAGACGCTGCTGTGCATACATTACAATTGGAATGATTTGCATCTTCATTGGAGTTGGATTAACTGTGAGTGAAGTACTTATACTTGAAACTGTGTGCAGGGCTGTGTACAAAGAAATTCCCTTGCTTGACCCAGTGTTTGACTAAAAACTCCTAAGGTTGTGCAGATTTTGTCATCTCTATTAAAACCATAAAGTTAAATCATCTAGGCTGGCCAGAAAAGCAAATGTTCAGAGACTTTTGAGTCTTTCTGATGCTGAATGACTCTTAACTGTCCTCAAAACTTAAAATTTATGAAAACCAGTTGTACTTCAGTGGAGAAATCCTGCAACATCTTGCTCTTGCTAGGGCTTAAAACTTCCAGGTCTCCAGAAAGACACATGGCTCTCTAGCCAGGATTGTAAGCTGTATTGGAATGGCGTGCCATGGGATTCCAAAGTAGGAGCGTGTATATGCCTTCAGAATTTGTCCCAGCTACAAGGTTTCCTGAGTAATAAAATAACAAGTCTGGCTTACTTGGCTCTGAATATCCGGTACTGGTTACCAGAGCCAGCTTCCTACTCAGGAGTCCCAGAAAACTATCTATGAGGAATACCTGCAGTGGAATCCTTTTGTCTCTCATACCTCTAAATTCTGTTACATGTAAGCTTCAAGGAGTTGGGAAAACTGGAAAATCCTTCCTTAAAAAAAGTAGTGACAGCCAGACATAAAAACAGTGACAGATTTCTTTTTGTATATCCATACATGCGTGCATATATATATATTTTTAATGACGTTTGCTGAGTTTGAAAATTATGAATAGACCATGATGTGTGCCCAGTGGCTTGTGCAACCTCCATTCTTGGGAGTGTTTTTTGAGACCACGCTGGGTTAAAACCTTGAGCAGCTTGGTCTGAGCCCAGGGTTGACTCTGCTTTGATTGGGAAGTTGACACTAGAGAACAACTGCTGTCCCTTCAAGCTCAGTGATCCTATGACTGTGTAAAATTAAGCTGCAGTGAGTCCAGAGGAAGGTAATGAAGCTGGTGAAGGGCCTGGAGAATAAATCTTTGAGGAATGACTGAAGGAGCTAGAGGTGTTCAGTTAGAAAAAGAGGAAGTTGAGGGGAGACCTCATTGCTTTCTACAGCTACCTGAAAGGAGGTTGTGGANTTTTTTTTTTTTTTCACAGAAAGAGTGGTCAGGCATTGGAATGGGTTGCCCAGAGAGGTGGTTGTCACCGACCCTGACTGTGTTTAAAGGGTAGTTAGGATGTAGTGTTTGGGGATATGGTTTAGGGGTGAACCTTGCAGAGCAGGGTTATTGGTTGGACTTGGTGATCCTGAGGGGCTTTTCCAACCTGGCTGTCTCTGTGATTCTGTAATATCATATTTATCCTTACCAGAGTGCAAAACACCGTAACTTGCTCTTCCCTGAAGAGCAGCTATTGTCGTATGTTTGACACTTGGCTTCTCTCCTAGGTTGGCACACAGGATTTCGCCAGGCAGTTTCACGCAACGTACGTCTCTTGGGCTGTCGCTTATCTCTTAGGTTTAATCTGCCTCATTCGAGCCTGCTACTGGGGAGCCATTAAAGTCAGTTATCCAGAACACAGTTTTGCATAGAGAAATTGTGAGGTGAGAGCGGATGAGCATCTTGTAATGCTGGATATTACATCTGGGACACTTTTAAAACCTCTCCCGTAAGGATTCCATTCTGTTCAGAGTAGTTTTAAGACCAGGGGTCTCTTAAGAACAAATGTTCATTGCACTACATAATATGCAAATAGTTTGTTTTGCTGCTAGATTCCCTAGCTCTGGATACTAAAGCTGTGTTTACATGTTCATAACTCTTGTCTTTATAGGTGTTGAATTTTCTTTCAACAGACAGTATTAAGTTTTACATTTCCTTTGTTACGTTAAGAATCTGTCTGCCATTTTTTCTAGATCAGCAGGAATTCGAAAGCAAGAGTGTTTATAATTGTTTCTACTGTAGCTTCACCTTTGTACTTAACATTTTAACTAAAATTGTATTCAAGTGGCTTGCTTCAAAACCTAAGCAATAAGCATTTTGCTTGAACCGCTTACTGTATCTTTTGCCTCAGATCATAGTGACCTTATTCAGGAAATGAAAGTGGTGAGTGGGCTTCAGCAGGCTGACACTGTTGCAAGAGACATTTGTAAACACTCGTATGCTTTGAGAGTTTTTTCAGGCAGGGAGATGCTATTTTGGTAGTCATTTAAATTTACATTTATCCAGGATTGGATTTCAGTTAGGATAAATGCTTTCTTCTCAATGATCCTGCGACCTAGGTGTTTGGTTTTGGGTTGGTTTTGGTTGGTTGGTTGTTTTTTTTTTTAACCTGGCAAATCCTAAAAGCCATGCTCGGATGATGGAACTTAGCTCTGGTGACTCATACAAGTTCCTTTACAGGGTCTAAGGGAAGCATTTCATATGACTTGTTTCATAATACTTCAATGTCATGTAGGTGACAAGACGGTGATGGGTCGCCTCTTACTTTCCTCTGATCGTGTCAGACTTTTACCTGTTTGGGAGAGTTGTGCACTGATCGCTGCAAAGGGAGACACTGTAAATTCGCATTAACTACTGTAATGGGCAAACTATTACTTGGACCATTCCATCAAAGTATATCCAGTCAATTTAGCACTGACTTGCCGAGAGAATACGGAAACTGAAAGCTTTTTCTAATGATGTATTCACAAAGGATTGAGGGACCAGTTCTTGCACTGCCCATCTTTATAGTTTTGAACAAGTTTTTGCTAAATTCAGAAGGAATGTCCTGAGTGGTTTAGACTGTAGTAATTTAGGTAATGGGGTCAGATGGGTAAATTAAATGGATGTTTCAGGGATACATGTAATTTAAATTATCTATGTTCCTGCTAGGACAGAATGCTATTCAGATAAGGATTTTGGAGCACAATAAATGTAAATGATCAAACTGTAAATGATCTGTCTTTGTATGATGCTAAATGTATAAAAGCAGTAGCTCAGGATTACAATGTACCTTTTACAAATAAACTAATAAAGAAATAAAGATTATTATTCAAACTTAATAGATTTTTTTGTTGTTATTTATGTATATACGTTAAAGGGATTATTTCCTAGTATGATGGAGGAAGAACAGAAGTTTACCTAGATCAGGTTGCACAGTAATGCATTTAAGTGGATTTTGAAAACCTCCAAAGGAGACTCCCCAAATTTTCCTGTGCTCTGCCACCCTCTAAGTAAGAAAACCTTTCTTTTATGCTTAGGTAGAATCTCCTTCTGACTTCTAGATTATGCCCATTGTCCCTTGTCCTATCACTGAGCACCACTGGAAAAAGCCTGGCCTCATCCTCTTCACCTCTGCCCTTCAGCTATTTGGTAAAATCCCCTCTCAGTCTTTGCCAGGCTAAATAGCCCCAGACTTCTCAGCCTTTCCTCACCAAAGAGGTGCTCCAATCCCCTCATGATCTTCATAGTCCTCTTGACATTTCTCCAGTAGTTCCTTGCCTCTCTTGAACTGGGGAGCCCAGAATGACACAGTACTCTAGATGTGGCCTCAGTAGGGCAGAGTATAAGGGAACAAAACCTCTCTCAACCTGCTGGTCACACTCTTCTTAATGCACCCCAAGATACCTTGGCCTTGGCCACAACCCCACACTGCTTGGCTTATGGTTAACTTGTCTACTGGGACTCACAGGTCCTTCTGCACAGAACTGCTTTCCAACAGGTCACCCCCTAACCTGTACTGGTGCAATTCCTGTGCTTGCTTTTACAAACACAGGGGAAGCCTAGGCACCACCTTGGCATCAAGTGCTAGAAAATCCCTGTCACTGACTAGGACTTGAATAATCAAGAGATGGGTGGCAGCAAAGATCATTTGTCAGGTGAGATCAGCCTGCCTTTTCTGAAAGGGCAAAACTTCTGCACTGAATGCAGTATGTTCAAATGTGGAATGTTCTTCCAAACAAGCTTGAGAACCCCATCAGTAAATTTATTCAGAGATGGTGATTATCAGACTGGAAGTGTGGGGCAAATAAGTGCCAGCTACCTGAAAATACTGAATATTTCAGGAAAGTCAGTTTAGTGTTATTTCCCTCTATTTGGCTCCCTGCTGATAGACACTGAGAGCAAGCTGAGTGATAGGGTCAAGTTAACCCATCATGTTTCTCTACTTATTTTCTTTCTTGAGTATAATTCAGATTTGCAATGGCAGGGACTGAGCTTCCCCTATTAAAAATGTGTTGTGGAGAAATAGGTGAGTGTCGGAGACATGAATGTCACTTAACTGTTTGCACTGGAAAATTGCCTTGAGTGTAATGTGTGATGTTCAAAAGCTGGGCTCATCATAAATCCCCCTTCATACCAAATATGATTTTCTTTACAGCAGAGTTACAAATCATGCTTCTCCCAGTGGCTGTATTGCATAATATCAGACTTTCAGTTGTGTCTGTCCCTGTACCACAGCTTGGCAGCAGAGCTGTACTGCCGGGGAGGTGCAACCCACTCCCTGGTGCACACATCACCCAGGAGGAAAAAGCTTGCTTGGAAATAACTTGGAAAGTGTATTTTTAATTCAGATTTCTTTTGGCAGTTTTATTGGTGCAATCCATGTGCAGAAGGTCATGAAGGAGAGGGGAGAGAGAAAAGAGAAATTGAATCCAGTTTAAGTTATTTGCAAGATTTTGTTAGGGTTACTTGAGCCAACAAGAAAAGAATACTTAGGCTCAGTTTCCTACAGCTTTTGCCACAAAAGGGCTTTTCTTTTAGAACAAAAAAGCTTTTTGTTATCCTGATTAGCTAGCAGCTCATCATGTTACACTTGGCTGGCATCCGGAGAAGGTATCCCTGTATCCCTTCCTCTGCTTCTAAATCTCTGCTCTAGGCATTCACTGTTGGCTGCTGTCAGAATGAAAGGGCATTGGGCTAATCGGGCTTTGGATCCGGGTCTGTATAGCCACTTCTATGGTTCCTTTCTCACAGATTATCGACAAGAAGTGTGTGCAGCTAAATCTTGTGAACACAAGTAACAGATGTGACAGAGTGTGAACTGTAAACTGCTGATGTGGTTGCCTTTCAGTGCAGCGACTTAGTGACCTGGTTATCAGATGGGTTTAGGAAGGGGGTCTGATAAATAATGGCTAACAGATAAAACTGGTTGAGATGTGTGGGATCATAAGGATGGTGGTTATGGTTTTATCCAGTAGCAATGGATCTTGTAATGGAGAAACAACAATTTATTTCCCGGTCAGTTTAATGCTAGCTCTTTTGCATGGCTTGATATCAATCTAATGACACAGTTCCAGCTTACTTAGGTTTGTGTTGTTTAGTGTTTAAAAACATACTGGGGGACGGACAATGAGAGTGAGGTTAAGAAAACACCTCTGAGGGCATGTTTTTTTATTTTCCTTGCAATATTTCCTAGGGAAAGTGATGTGCTTGATGGATTTTCAAGACTGATTTGAGCTAAACCGAGAAAGAAGTTTCTAGCAGGCTTACCAATCATGTGGAGCACATACAGAAAGCTCAGACTCTGTTTCTAGTATTTCCAAAGCAACTCTCACTATTATTTAATGAAGTCTCTTACATATAACAAATATTTCCTGTCATACTTTCGGTTTGTTCCAAAAACTTGCACAGTTGCCTAGACAGGAAGTAGTATTTGTGGTTTTTTTATATAATTTTCCCCTGAATTTTGCCTGTGCATCATTACTGGAATATTTTGGGTCTCTCATTTTTATAATGTATCTTTCGTGTTTCTTTTGATTATTTTTGATTTTATGACTGCAACTGATACTACGGTGTATAGTACCTGCCAGTGTCTCAAGTTAAAACTTTTGAAACACTTTGAATTCTTACAACATTCTGGACATAATTTCTAACCAATCTCAGACAGATTAAACCACAAAGCACTCTGAAGAAATGAATCTAAATTTGAAAGCTGCAACACACCTCCTGAGAAGCTTTGCAAGCTTGGATCCTCTCACGCTGAGCAGGAACCCCAAACACCCACTAGATGAGCCAGTAGCAAGCATACAGGTTTTCACAAAAGCTCTCTAGCTGGAGCTCACTGAAAATGCAGTCACTGAGTCTGACAAAGTGGCATTCTCTGATTTTTTTTTTTTCCATCCAAAATTATTCAGCTAGCTCTAACCAGTGCTGAAGATGGCTGAGCAAGCCTACAGTGCTACTTCTAGCTTGTGTGCCGTTCATATTTAGGAGTAAGAAACCAGTGCTTTTTCATTTTAACCCAAAAGCACACTGCTGTTATTTTGATGGCAAGGTCAAAGGAACAGAAAGAGTGCTTTGGAAAATACCTCACTTGTCTTAACATTTCCATTCTCTGAGCTTTAATTGTTTCTTATTTCTGTTTTGATCCTTAGAATAGCAAACTTTTTACATAAAACATTCCCATCCCAAGTGTCTCTTGGGCACATGTGTGCATTTCCAGATCAAATAGCACTGTTTTTTCCAGGAAGGAGAGCAGAGGGACAACTGCTTATTTGTTTATGCTTAAATAAAAACACAGATTCATAAAACTCCAACTGACTCTGCCCATGCCTTGGAGCAGTTTGGCAGGATCAGTTGGTGTTACCTCAGGCATGTTTTCAACTCTCTTGCAAAAGTGAACTGCAGTATGGCAGTTAGGAGACAAAAATTGTATAGAGTCACATAATGTTTTGGGTTGGAAGAGACCTTCAAAGTCATCCAGTTCCAACGCAGCTGCCATGGGCAAGGACACCTCCCACTAGCCCAGGTTGCGCAAGGCCTTATCCAGCCTGGCCTTGAACACCTCCAAGAAGGGAGCATCCACAGTGTCCCTGGGCAACCTGTGCCAGTGTTCCACCACTCTCATGGTAAAAAACTTGTTCTTAAGATCCAATCTAAATCTGCTCTTCTCCAGTTTGAAGCCATTGCCCCTAGTCCTATCACTACAGGCCTCTGTCCACAGTCTCCATCCTTCTTGTAAGCCCCCTTCAAAACATAGCAGCTAGAATCAACCCTCAGGTGTGCAAGCCTACTATAACTGACTTTGCAAGGGCAGGAGTGGCGTAGTCATGAGACTATCTAGCCCTGTGATTCCATCTCTGTATCTGTTATAGTTCTGTATCTATATCTGTGGCAGGAAGAACAAGAAGAATGTCTTTTTCCAGATTACCAAAATAAGAATTAGGGACAATAAACCTTTGTGTCTTCACCTTTGTTTTCAAGTGAAGCCCAGAAAACATAATCTGTTAAACAGAGTGACTTTAAACCAATGTCATTAAACCAGAACAAAACCATTCTGCAGTCCTTTGTTTCAGTTTCATGGAAAACAAATATTAGTACAATTGGCTTGAAAAAAGAAATTAAATACCTTTTTGGTTTTATGGTTTTTAGTAATCCAAAGTGAAAGTTTGGCATTTATCCCCTTTTGGGAGACAGTAAATGAAAGCTTTCCGTAGTTTTCTTCCTGATGAATTACAGAAAGGTTATTGTTGCCTCCTCAAAGGAATTGTTGAA
Organism: Semnornis frantzii; assembly: GCA_013399775.1. Classification (NCBI taxonomy): domain Eukaryota; kingdom Metazoa; phylum Chordata; class Aves; order Piciformes; family Ramphastidae; genus Semnornis; species Semnornis frantzii. The sequence goes on along the minus strand of VWYK01000436.1, from coordinate 8,873 downwards.
TTCTCCTTGGCATTCAGCACTGAGAAGACAGAGCAGGTCAGAAGTGTGGAGAGCTCAGTGTCACACTTCAGTGCATCTGGGGAAATCTGCCTTTCTGTCACACGCAGAACCTGACACTGCGGTGAGTGTGACACTGCCCTTCTCTGCAGCAAGGATGCAGCCTGGCTCTGACAGTAGCTGCCTATTAGTACAGTGACAGCCGCGAGAACTTCGAGCACTGACAGAAAAGGCAGCATCAGCCTACCACAATACATCACCTCATCTGATTTTGAATAGAGAGTTGGATTGTTTCTAATGCTGATTTGATTTCTGGGAATAGGCAGAGGAAGAAGGAAATGAGAAAATTTACCATTTCGATGTTTATATTTGTAAAATTTAATTCCCTACCAGCATTAGCTGCTTTTAGTTTCACACTTGTAAGTGCAGAGGCTGGCTCAGCTAGAAAGCCTGAATGGAATTTTCAAGAAACAGCAGATCCTAATCTTGGCTTGAAGGAAAGCTGTGATGTGAGCTGATTTAATGAGATACTTATGTGAGCTGGTTGAACCCTAAGTTTCCTCTCTCACGATGGAATCTCTGTCATTCTTCTAAATCTATAATCTTTTCTGAACTGATGAGGAATATATGCTTTAATTAATATAAGCATTTCTTGCTCTTTGATACTTTCTGACTAGAGGGATATAACATTTTCTGTTTAGCACAACTATATGGCATAGTTTCAGTGATGGCCACATTGCCAACTTTGCTTGGATTCAAAGGATTTACTTTATCCTGCAAGAAATGGTGTTACTGAACAGAGCTTGATACCACTGGAGCCCTTGGAAGTTGCTTTCCAGGGGCGGGATCAGAGACAACATCTTCCTGATCCAGGGCAACACATGCTTAATGTTCAGTGTAGGACAGTGACATCGATGTTTAAACTTCCAAACCCTCTCTGGTTGAGGGCTGCAGCAGCTCACAGGATGATTGTCATGGAAACTGATACCCTATGTACAGATTTCTGCAGAGCGTGGCAGAGAAGACTCCCTCCAAAGCATCAACTTCCTAAATGCTCTTGTGCTTAATTAAAAACTCTGGATTAAAAACTAATTAAATCTGAAAACAAGTTACATGTGTTGATTGATCATCACAGAATTACAGAATGGCTTAGGCTGGAAAGGACTTAGCAGATCATTTACTCCAACTTCCCCACCATGGGCAGTGACACCTCTCAACAAGACTCAGCTGCTCAAGGCCTCATCCAACTTGACCTTGAACAACCCCAGGAGGAAGCATCCACAACATCCTGGGCAACCTGTTCCAGAGTCTCACCACCCTTGTACTGAAGAACTTCCTAAGATGTAAGTAAACCATTACCCTGCAGTTATTTTCTTCTTAAAAAGACTATTCCAGAGAAGTTCAAGTTTCTCATAAAGCTTGGGTTTAAGTGACAGCTGAAACCATGAAAAGAGAAACACTTGCCTAAAAACCTTTTTTTGGTACTTACTGCCTTTGGGGAAAAACGTTGTTTTTTGATGCATCTTGCATGAAAAGACTTTTTTTTTTTTTTAATTGCACATTGTTTTGACTACACTTCTATGTTCAACACTAAATCTAAATTAAAGCTTTTGGTAAAAAATATTTGTCGCCAATACTTAATGCTTAAAAAAAAACCCTTGTAATACAAGCTATGGTAGAGTCATATAAAATAGAGAGATAAGATATACTGATATCAATCTGTTCAAGATCAAGTGTAATACTTTTAAAGCCCTAGAAAGTAAGATTCTTAAATAAAAAGAGAAGAGCTACCTGCAACTCCTGTGCGTGGCCAAAAGGGTTGGCAAAGAGGCTGGTTAACAAAGAGCATTTCCTACACAGAAATGAGAACTTTGATCTGATGTTGGGTTTGGGTTTTTTTATTGATGTTTCCTTTTTATTTGAGTAAGATAAATTGAAAGTCTTCCAATTTTTTCCAGGCTGAGGCTACATTCGGTGCTTATTCTCAGTAATGTCAGAAGGCAACTGTTCAGTTTGCAGGCAATGAATGGTTTTCCAATTCATTGACTGAAAAAAAGAGACTTTCAAAAAGTCAAATTAATTTTAATTCTAAGGTTGCTTGTAGGACTTTCAGTTCCAAAATAGGATTTGTGAGGACTATTTTTGCTGGGGTTTTGTGGTTTGTTTGGGGGTTCTAATTCATCCTATGTTTGGTTAATGACAGCATTAATTCTTTTGTTTCTGGTCTGCTCCCGTTCCTTATTTGCTGTTTGGTGACTTTTGCTTTTTCCCTACCTTTGCCAGTGTTCAAGACATGCAGTAAAATGCAAGATTAGATCCAGAGCATCTAAGTGAGAAAATAGGCCTTGGCTAGCCCAGCCTGCAGTCCCAAATCAGGTAAACAGCTGAAGCTTGATGGGTCCATCACTGCAGTGAGGTGGCAAGCTCAGATCACTGAAAGTAAATGATGAGTGTACTGGAGCATAAACAGTATAGTTCCTGTTTTAAGCAGGGTAATCTCCAGTAGACAGTGCCAAGCCAAGGCCCACAGTGCACTAATTTTCCCTTGGTGCATGCCACTGCAAGCCTTCACTTGCAGAAGCCTTCCTACTCCTGTAGTAAAGCTGCTACTGCAAGGAGCCCTTGCTCAGGCAGAAGTTCTTTCGCTCCAATCTGTCAAACTGCTCTTCCTGGCAGAGGAAAGTCAGGCACTGAATGCATAGGAGAAACTGCCAGTGCTAGACTTGTGCCTGGATTCCTCTTAAGCTGCTATTTCTCAGATCACTTCACTGCACTCTCTTGGTTCTCTCATGTTAGTTAGCATGGCAAGAAATGGCAGTTCCACAAAGTGAAGCAGAGAACAATGTGCTTACATATCCACAGTCTCCAACAGCAGCCAGAGCAGCCAGATCACCTCCAGGTGTAGGTAGCTGCATGCTCCAGCCTCTGTTCTAGGGCAAGACTGAGACTCGTCCCATGCCTCTTCCTTGTCCTGCTTCCAGAGAGAACAGGGAGTGTGAACTGAAAAGAGGCTGCAATTTTGCCTGTCCTACTCCACCACCACCATGCCTGCTGGGCATTGCATGGAGCATTATCTTTCTTGCAGTATCTGTACAGGTGCAAAGACAGAAAGGGCTGTAAAGCACATCTCATGTACAAAGTTTCTCAAACCCTGCTAACACTCTCATACAGAACACAGAAATGTTCACTACCAGAAATGGACACTATCCTACCAGCACAGGGTGAACTGATTAAGACTGATACTAACTTAAAAGCTATAGAAATATAAATCTCTTTCTCTTGTAAGTAAAATTTCAATGGTACTGTAAGTAAAAAACTTTATTCTGGTTCCTTAGAAATCAGCCATACCTCACCTTCAGAAAAAGCTAAATGAGCTCAAAATTATTCCATTCTAGTACTTGGTAATTTGCATTTAGTAATTTTACAATAATATATTTCAAGGTGAAAAGGCAAATCTGACTTTGCAGGGTGCATAACAATGGATTCTTTTACAAAGAAAGAAGGTGGTTCTTACTCTCACATGTACATACACACTTCTGAACATGTGAGGTTTATTATCTTGAAATCACATTTCCTGTTCAGCATGCAACCTAAAGTTATCAGCTGTTTTAATAACCATTTTCTCCCACAGCACCAAACAGATTATTATCTCAATCCAGGAAAACACAAATGCAGTTTCAGTGTGTGCAATTTTTTCTAATCACTACTCTTTTGCACAGCCAATGTGTCTTTTCTTTTGTCACTCTCCAAACTTGTGTCTTTTTTCCCCTGTTAGGTGCCTGGTCCATTCTAGCTCCATTTTACTGTCTCTTCAGCAGCACAGGTTTTGATGGCATTTGATGAGTCACCTTCTGATCAAATCAAATCTAATCTGAATAGAAAGGTAGCAATGTCTTAGTCATAAGACACTACACATAACTCCTGGTATTAAAAGCTGCACCAACAATCTCAGTGTAAGAACTAAACCAAATTCCCATGTCTGAAAAGCAAAATTCTGCATTCTAGTGGAACATGAGCTGATTTCTCTTGAAGTTTCTATTCAGACTGAGAGGCTAACTCCAGAATATATGAAGATTTTGGGGCAAGTGCAGAGGAGGGCCATGAAAATGGTCAGGGGGCTGGAGCACCTTTGCTATAGACTGAGGGAGTGAGGTTGTTCAGCCTGGAAAAGAGGAGGCTCCTGGGAGACCTAATAGTGGCCTTCCAGTACCTGAAAGGGACCTACAAGAAGGATGGAGAGAGACTGGTTACAAAGGCCTGCAGTGGGCCTTGATGAGGGGCAATGGCTTTAAACTAGAGAAGGGCAGATTTAGATTGGATATTAAGAACAAGTTCTTTACCACGAGGGTAGTGGAACACTGGAAAAGATTGCCTGGGGAGGTGGTTGGGGCACCGTCCCTGGAGATATTCAAGCTGAGGCTCAACAGGGCAACGTGATCTGGTTGAGGCTGTCCCTGCTGACTGCAGGGGGGGCAACCTTGATCTTGATACTTTCTAACATCCTCTCCTTCATATAGCAAATCAGGTCATCAAGCTGTTAGCTGCAATCTAGCAGTTTCAGTTCTCTAGGGATCAACTGTCCTGTGGCATCTTCTTCCACTATCCAGTGCAATCATAGCAAAATAAAGATCTGTATTTGAGATATGCCCAAGAGAGGCACAGTTTAGCCTACCAGAACTAAAAGGGCAATCTGAGGAGCGTGCAGGTGCAGGCAATAAGAGTAGGCTCTGGTATACAGGTAAAACTCCTGTGATGTAACACAGCCTACAAGTTCCATGGGTGTTGCTTCCTTCTAATCCTCCTGCTAGTAGCTTCGGTGATCCCATTTGAGAAGCAGGACTTGCAGGTGGCTTTTCAACACCTATAAAATAAGGTCAGTTTAAATTTTGATGTGCAGTGTCTCCAGTTATTGAGAATACTCCATTCATACATCCTGAGTGCCTCATTTAATTTAGGTGCAGTAATTAACTTCTGTCATTCGGTGCTGCCGTCTCTCAGTGATGAGAGATGAGTGAGGCAGTGCATATTTAATCTACAGCTGTCTTGCATATATTTAGTTATAATTTTATTTACCATTGGGGGATTTTTGGGGTATTTTTGTGGAGGTTTTGATCCAAGATTTTTCTCTGCATTCAGAGAAATAAGATATTTTGAAGAAAAATTAAGATTAATGAGGTAATTAATGGTCCCGGAAAGTTAAAACTACCAAATCCTAATCCAAGGGAAGTATGACAGCTGACTGAAGTGAAAGGTTCATATGTGAAGAAAATACATTTGCATGTATCAATGTACCTGGTGTTATATGCTGATCAGAAACATTTAAACCTCATTTTGCTTATAGATGGTAAGCGCTAAACAAAGCAATAGCTTCCCACTTTCAACTCTAGTCAAAAAGAACGAGATTAATACTCACGATTAGCAGGCTGAATTATTCCATCTATTGAAAGAACAGTGTCAATACAGTATATAGCTCACAGAATCACAGAATGTCAGAGGTTGGGAGGGACCTCCAGAGATCATCCAGTCCAACCTCCCCACCAAAAGCAGCACCACCCAGGGTAGTCCACACAGGAATGCATCCAGGTGGGGTTTGAAAGTCTCCAAAGAAGGAGACTCCACAACTTCTCTGGGCAGCCTGGTCCAGTGCCTCATCACCTTCACTGTAAAGAAGTTTCTCCTCGTGGTGAGGTGAAACCTATGTTCAAGCCATTGTTTCTCATCTTATTACAGTGCACCACTGAAAAGAGATTGGTCCCATCCACTTGACACCCACCCCTCAGATATTTATAGACATAGTTCAGCTGGAGGAACAGGTCAGGCTTTCTCTGGGCTGCCAGCACAGGACAAGTCACTATTTAGCTGGAGCAGCCACTTCATAAATGTACAACTGAAATATTCATATACATATATACTTACGTGTATATTCTTGTCTCTAAGTGTTATATTAGCTGACTAACCAAGTAGATAACATTGGAAATAATGATTATTTTTTGCTTTGTCATGAAGTTGCTTTGAAGGTGGCTTTGGGGGGGAAAGCCTCCCATAAGAGCACTGCTAAATAAATCACAGGCAAATAGCCTGATTACATCTGACTGCACAAGTGACTGACAAATTACAGTGAAAATGCCTTTTTAAACTTGCATCTACAAGTCTGCCCCCAGGCTGACCCAAGAGTCCTTTCATTTCAGCACAAAGCCATTACTTTGCCATCGGTTGCCATCCATTACCAAACTAAAATCACATGCACTTACAATTACACGCTCATTGAGATGTGCAATTGCACATGGAAATTACATGGGCAACATTGATACTGTCTTTCATAAATCTTTTATGCTCTCCTGAAATGTATCTAGTAAAGGGAGTAACTGTGACTGGGTGGCTTTCTGCCTTAGGAGCACAAGCACTATATTAAAAAAAAAAA